>VMDO01015066.1:0-52382 GCA_007922755.1 Pedetes capensis | reverse complement strand
TGAAAGTGAAGAGGATTTGAAACATTTACTGATGAAGATCAAAGATCATAGCCTTCAATATGGGTCATGACTAAACATCAACAAAACAAAAATCCTTACTACTGTGTCAGCACGCAACTTCACGATAAATGGAGAAAAGATTGAGGTTGTCCAAGATTTTGCTTTGCTTGGCTCTATAATCAACACCCGTGGAAGCAGCAGTCAAGAAATCAAAAGACACATTGCTCTAGGAAAAGCTACGGCAAAAATCTCTTTAGAGTATTGAAAAGCAAAGATGTCACATTGAAGACAAAGGTGGGCCTGACTCATGCCATGGTATTTTCAGTCGCTTCATATGGTTGTGAAAGCTGGACATTGAACAAGAGAGACAGAAAAAGAATTGATGCTTTTGAATTGTGGTGCTGGAGATGTCTATTGAATATACCATGGACTGCCAAAAGAACCAACAAATCTGTCCTAGAAGAAGTGCAACCAGAGTGCTCCTTGGAAGCAAGAATAGCCAGACTGCATCTTACATATTTCGGACATGTAGTCAGGAGAGATCAATCCCTGGAGAAAGACATCATGTTTGGGAGAGTGGCAGGTCAACAAAAAAAGGAAAACCCTCCACCAGATGGATTGACACAGTGTCTGCAACAATGGGCTTAAACATAAATAAGATCATGTGGCTGGCACAGAATCGGAAAGTGTTTTGATCTTTGAGTTGCTATGAGTCGTACTTGACCCAATGGCACCTAACAACAACAACAACAACAGGCACCTCTAAATTCTTGTGGCCACGTTCCTCTAGTTTTGAGGCAAGCATGTGCTTAGCCTTTCTTGGAAAAGGGAAACTTCTCCTTTACCTACATAGATACCAAGAGTTTTCTTTAAAAAACAGAGATATGCTTAACTTTGTAATATATCACTCACAATCTATGATGGGACAATTCATGCCTAATTTTTCATTCAAATAACATTATTTCTCATCCATCAGATACAGTTGATTTTTAAAATGCTCATAGTTATTAAAGAAGAGTGACAGAGGTGTGCTCATGAGTGATGATGAGATTCTTAATCCTTATAATCTTTTGGAGGATGATATTATAAATTATCTTGAGAATCTTAAAGTGATCACACCCATTGACTACTCATTACACAT
The DNA here is from genome assembly GCA_007922755.1 of Pedetes capensis. NCBI lineage: Eukaryota > Metazoa > Chordata > Mammalia > Rodentia > Pedetidae > Pedetes > Pedetes capensis. The sequence goes on along the minus strand of VMDO01015066.1, from coordinate 51,241 downwards.
TTAGATATTTATGGTAAAGAATGATTCAAAGATGATCACAAAGATTTATGTGCAAAGTTGTTTATGAAGAATTGAAACAAATAGCCAGTTAACAGAGTCTGCAGCCATACCACCCTGGCATCCAGTCCCGTCTGACCTCAGAAAGTAAGCAGGGTCAGCCTGGTTAGTCCTTGGATGGGAGACTGCCTGGCAATACTGGGTCCTGCAGGTTTGGGAAAAGGACCTGGCAGCCCACTCACAAAACAATCAGCCATCAAAAGCCCTATAAATAGAAGAGAAGCACTGACATAGTGCCAGGCATGACAGTGTTGGAGAGTGTTTCATTCTGTTGTACATAGAGTTGCCATGAGTTGAACTCGACTCAAGGGCACCTAACAACAACAACAGCATCCACTTACAGGGAACAAGTAAGCAAAATAGTGTATCCATGTGATATGAGTATTATTGTTGTTGTTAGGTGCTGTCGAGTCGGTATCCAACTCATAGCGACCCTCATAGGGTTTTGAATGGCTGAGTGCTTCAGGATTGCCTTGGGAATGGATTGCCAGGCCCTTCTCCCATGATATGAGTATACAACCATTAAAATCAAGATTTTTTATTAGAAAGTCAAGTTCAATTAAGGAAAACATTAATGAATATTAATTGGAAAAATAGGATGAAAAATGATGTATAAAGTGTAACGTAATTAGAGATATCTATGTATCTAACTAAATTACCAAATAATTATATATGCATAACACATATTTATTTTTTAGAAGTAGAAGGAAATTCATCAATAGAGAAGTGATTATTTCTGAGTAGTTTCATTTCTTACAGTGAATTCTTACAGTCATCTTACTTTTTTCTACTTCTGAAGCTTCTACAAGAAATGTGTACTGCTCTAATAAGTTGCTTTTACAAAGTAATCAGGCAAAAACAGAAGATGTGGTGGGTAGACAAAGCCCCATCGCACCACTGTTTCCTGCTGTCCTTTCTGACAGTCAGGAAAATTGGTCTCCTCCCCTGCTTATGAATTCTCTTATGGATGGAAAGTTTGGTTCTTTGTATTTGCATTACTAACAAGAGTCCTTCAACAATGTTGTACAAGTTCATCTGTTACACCGTACAGTATTTTCTCTGGTATATGTTTAAATGAAGTATAGCAAAATGTTAATGCTAAAGTAAGGATTAGGGGAGAGCTCAGAGACATCATATTATTTTCTTTACTTTTTCTCTGTATTTGCAATATTCCATAAATAAAAACATATTAAAAATAAAGTTGTTGTTGCTGTTGTTGTTGGATGCAGTTGAGTCGGGTCCACCTCATAGCAACCCTTACAGGGTTTTCAATGACTGATTGTTTAGATATTGCTTCCAGAGTGGATTGCCATGTCCTTTTCCTGAAGGTAAATTTATGTAATCCAGTATTCCATATTTTTCTCTTAAATTTTAAGTTAAATTAAATTGCTCTTTATTTCCCCCACTTGACTGTCAGCTTGTGGGGCTGTGATGCTGAAAGCTATGCCACCAGTGTTTCAGATACTAGCAGAACCACCCATAGTGGACAGGTGTCAGCTGAGGTTTCATACTAAAGCAGACTAGGGAGACTGACTCAGTAGCCCACTCCTGAAACCCTATGAATCACAGAAAAGGACTGTCTAGAAAATGAGCCCCCCAGGCTAGAGAGCATTCCAGAAACAGCTAGGGAAGAGTTGCCTCCTCAAAGAAATGTCAGACTTAATGACAGGAATGGAGTAAAGGCCCTGGGTCCTCCTTTTGATGATGTGGTATAACTCAAAATGAGAAGAAACACAGTGGCTGCAACAATGGGCTCAAACACAAAAAGTTCATAGCACAGTGTTGAGTAGTGCTTCCTTCAGTTATACATAGAGTCACTAGGAGTCAGATCCAACCTGATGGCACCTAAAAACAACAATAGCTCATCATTTGATAAAAAATAAGTATGCATTTTAAAAGGATCCTGGTTAAAACATCAGGTTGGTTAAAACATCAAATTAACTCTCCCTTGTTGTTGGGTGCCGTCGAGTCAGTACCCAACTCATAGTGACCCTCATAGGGTTTTCAATAGCAGACTGTTTCGGGATTGCCTTGGGAGTGGATTGCCAAGTCCTCCCATTTTTGCGGTGCTGGGAATTGAACTCGGGACCTCAGAGACTGCAGCGCAGTGCTCTAGCAACTGAGCTAAATCCCAGCCCTAACTCTCCCTTGGTAAGTCAGAAGCTTTAATACTTCATACCAAGTGCCTGGGCCTGTTCTAATAGGACATATGCAGAAACCATCACTCCACTGTCATTAAAATCAATTACTTGGAAATATCCTAGAAATATTTCCAAAACTTTCAACCCACATTATTTATATATAATATATATGAATATTCACTTCCATATATGATGCTATGAGAAAAGATTGCTTTCTTCATTTTGATAAAGAAGAATATTTTCATTTAGAGATAAGAAAACATTTATAAACCTGATACTTCAAGAAATATAAAATTCAAAAGAAGTATATTTAAATTAAGAACCAATGGTACAAGCCTCTTTGTATAAATCTCCATTAGGCTTTGTGGTTTATTATTAACTATGGGAGAAATAAGTCAAAATTCCCCTTCATAAGACTTAAAAGTACTTGTTGTTGTTGTTAGGTGCCGTCGAGTTGGTATCTGACTCATAGCGACCCTCTGTACAACAGGGGAAACGCTATTATCAGTGCTTCTCTGCTGTGCAGAGTTTTCAATGGCAGATTGATTTTTGGGAGGGGGTTTGCCAGGTCCTTCTCCCAAACCCACAGCTTCTGGTGTTCCCAGGTGGTCTCCCATCCAGGTACTAACTAGGCCCGGCCCTACTTAGCTTCCGAGATCTGATGGGATCAGATGCCACAGGGCTATGGCTGCAGGCTCTTAAAAGTCCTTAGTACAGACAATTTATCATGTATTTTCTTCTTTTGACTAGAGAAGAGACAAAATTAATAAACTATAAGTATTCAGCAAGTTATACTAGGTTTTGAATGTCATTCACCAGAAATAATGCTGAAAGGAAAAAAACATGTCATTTTAAAAGAAAGAAAAAAAAATGGCCCAAATTGTGGCACACAGCTATAATCCCAACAGCTCAGGAGGCGGAGGCAGAAGGATCACAAGTTTGAGGCCAGAGGGAGACTACATAACTTAGTAAATCCTTATCTCAAAATTTAAAAAGGAGGGAGGGCTGCTTGGGATGCAGCTCAGTGGTAGAGCACTTGCAAAGTATGTGCAAGGCCCTGGGTTCAACCTCTAAGTACTACTAAAACAAACAAACAAAAAAAAGAACTATAAAAGCCAAAGTGTTTACCAGAAATGTGGCTTACCAGCTGTTCAATATTCCTCAGCAAGCCCAAAAATAACTGCCCTTGAGCCGGACGCAGTGACACATGCCTGTAATCCCAGCAGCTTGGAAGGAGGAGGCAGGAGGACTGCAAGTTCGAGACCAGAGGCAGTCTCTGTAACTTAGCAAAACCGTGTCTCAAAAAGTAAAAAAAAAATATGGGCTGGGGTGGGTGCAGATCAGTGGTCCAGCACTAGAAAAGCATGCAAGCGTGAGGCCCTGGGTTCAACTCCTGAATACCAAAAAGAAAAAAAAAAAAGGTAACTGCCCTGGGTGCATCCAATGGGGCAAACTGACTGTCACCTGCCATTAGTAAAGGTTAGGGTACCTCCTTACTTTGAATGCATAACCTGGTCATCAGTCTCTTCCCCAACCACAATTTGCTTGTGATTTGTGGACAAATCATAGTGCTATACCATGTCTTGGGTAGGAAAGAAAAGTGACAATAAAGGTTTGTCTTTGGTTTCCTTTTACTTTGGTCTCTTCACATTAAAAAGCAAATCCAAAGTAAGGTCTAGTTCGAAAAAGACAATTTTCACCACTTCTGTGAAGTTTCTGTGAGGATGGTATAGTGTTATATAACCAGAAAGATCATAACCTCAGTGAGGAAAACTTCTTGTACTTAGAATAATTGAATTGTAGAATTTTATAGCTTAATAAATGTGTGCTGAATCGAAGTTTTGAGTTAAAAGGAACCTGGGACTTGTGCTTCCGCCTAAGATGAAGCAATGGTACAACACTCTCACAAAAAGCACTAAGAAAAGCTAAGTCAAATACAAAAATCAAGAAAAGAAATGTCTGAAGGCATTCAGGAGCTGGAGAGGCCATTAGGACTTGAGGTTAAGATTCCGAAGAAAAGAAAACTTTGGAGAGACAAGCCAGCACTGTATGAGATGATTTTCTCTCTAGAGTATGTGCTGATTCTAGAAAGGTGATGAATGATGAGAAACCAAAATGATTGGAAATATGATGAGGAGCATGTGTTGTTGTTGTTAGGTGCCATCGAGTTGGTAGCCACCCTCATAGGATTTTCAATGGCTGACTGTTTCAGGATTGCCTTGGGAGTGGATTGCCAGGTCCTTCTCTCTATGAGGAGCATAGGAAGCATATAAGAAAGAGTGCAAAGGTGTAGCATCTAGGTAACAGGTTTTCAGAAGTGGAGAGGATGGTGGGGTAGGGGCAATATTTGTAGAGACAGGGTCCAAATGTGTTTGAAAATTTGTAAATGATACTATGCTTGTTGTTGTTGTTGTTAGGTGCCGTCGAGTCGGTATCTGACTCATAGCTACTCTCATAGGATTTTCAGCGGCTGACTGTTTCAGGATTGCCTTGGGAGTGGATTGCCAGGCCCTTCTTCCATTTTTGCGATGCTGGGAATTGAACTCGGGACCCCAGAGACTGCAGCGCAGCACTCTACCAACTGAGCTAAATCCCAGCCCAATACTGTACTACACATTTTTTAAGTGTTTTAAACCCTAAGCGGGATAAATATAAAGAGTACTATACCTAAGAATATCAAAAAATCTATCAAAAAACAAAGAAAAAGAGTTTCCTAAAAGCAGGTATATTAGTTGCTTTTGCATAACTGTGAACAAGTTACCTGAAAAAACAATTGCAAAGGGGGAAAGATTTATTTTAGCTCACGGTTTCAGAGATTTCAACCCTTGCCTCTGTTGATTCTGGGGTCCTGGCGAGGCAGACATCATGGCCACAGGATTACATGGCAGTGGCTACTTACTTCATGGTGGACAGGAAGCAGAGTAGAGCTGTAACAGGAAGGGGCAGGGCAAGATACAGTCCCAAAGGAAATGTCCCAGCTTTCTGCAACGGTTTATTTTGAGCTGAAGGAAAACAGAAGGATTTCTGGGAATTCTCAGGTAGAAGAGGAAGTATGTTTGAACTGGATAATTCAAAGCAACAGATGCTAAACACAGCCAGGAAGCATGACTGTTTACAAAATACTGAGACATATATTTATGTTTTGAGACAGAGTATTTATAGGAATTTCCATTGTGATTTCTGTTTCAGTCAACAGAGTGGTTTTCATAAAATGTTTCAATCACCAGATAATTTAAGTTTACATGTAGTTGGTTTTAATATATCCTATGAACACAATTGGGCTGGGATTTAGCTCAGTTGGTAGACCACTGCTCTGCAGTCTTTGAGGTCCTGAGTTCAATTCCCAGCACTACAAAAATGGGAGAAGGACCTGGCAATCCACTCCCAAGGCAATCCCAAAACAGTCATCCATTGAAAACCCTGTGAGGGTCCCTATGAGTTGGATTCAAGTCGACAGCACCTAACAACAACAACAACATGAACACAATTGCAGCTGAGTCTTACTTCAGTTGGTAGAGTGCTGCTCTGCACTCTCTGAGGACCCAGGTTCTATCCTCAGCACCGCAAAAACAGGAGAAGGACATGGTGGTCCACTCCTGAAGCAACCCTGAAAAAAAATCAGCTATTGAAAATCCTATGAGAGTCGCTATGAACTGGACCCAACTTGATGGCACCTAACACAACAATGAGCACAATTTCATTTATCAAAGTTCTTGCACAGAGACACTATGAAAAAAAATTTAAAAACATATTTTCTTTGCATAAATGAGGCTTTTGCTTCTCAAAAGCAATCTAACCTATACAGATATCTTGATAAACTAATGTGTAAATACATTTGGATGGCAGAATGAGTACTCATTTCAATGAAAGAGAAAGAAATGCAAAGTGATAAAACATTCAAGTTAGTCAAACGTGTTGCAGAGGCTCCGATTATGGCATCCAACTGTCAAGAGAAATTGTGAAGATACATGAACCATATATCAGATGCCTGCCCACCAAGTGGCATTTAAACATTCCACTGCAAGCGAATTATTGAAGCCTTTTGGATTTTGCTGTCTGTTCCATTCATTGCAGATATATATGCATCTTGGAATTTGACTTCCACAGAGTCATGCAAGTGTAGTTTGTGTCAGAGAAAATTCCATACCAGAAACAGTCTGGAGGACTATGCAGAGAAGGCTGATTGTTTTGCCTTTTGCTGAATGGAGAATTGGTTGGCTTTCGTTCTATAATTCTTAGGATTTTAGTAAAGAAGATACAATCCTGAAGAATGGGATATCATTTTCCTAAGATCACACAAGAAAAGGAAGTATAAACTGGGTGTGGTGGCACACACCTGTAATCCCAGTAACTTGAGAGGCAGAGGAAGAAGGGTAGCCAGTTTGAGGCCAGAGGCAGCCTATACTACTTAGCCAGATCCTGACTCAAAACAAAATATATAGAAGGGCTGCGGTACAGCACAGTGGTAGAGTACTTGCGTAGCATATTTGTGGCCCTGGGTTCAATTCCCCAGTACAAGAAAGAAAGCAAAGAAAAAATAAGAAAAGAAAAGAAAGAAAGAGAACAGAGAAGAAAGAAAAAAGAAAAGAAAAAGAAAGCAAAAAGCAAAGGGAAGCATAGCTCTAGCTAGTAAATGACAACCAATGAATAAGACTTTACAGTTATTGAGAGTCAGATTTTATTTTCACAACCACATTCTGAAGCCATCAATATTATCCTAACTGATAAATGTATAAGATGCTTAAAGCAGAAAACCCTGTGTGTAAGGCCACGTGGCCAGTAACTGCCAGATCTGGGAAGTACAAATCCCCACTACCTGCCCTGTGCCCAGGACATCTTCCTAATTCTGCATTAAAAACTTCCAAACTCGCCAGTTAAATAAAAGCAGCTTGCTATATTCAAATTTACATTTACAATCCTGCTATTTAACTCAAGTGACTAGGAACTTTTTTCTTTTTTTAACAGATACCCATTATATTGTGTTGGAGAAAGTCCTACATTTTGAGGAGTTCACCATGGTTCTGGATCCACCCTGAGCTGTCTGACCTTGGGAAGTCACCTGTCTATAAATCTGTTTGCCCTTTGCAAAATGAGATGGTTGGGCTCAGCACCTGGTTTTGGATCTGCCTAATGTTGTCTTCTGAGTTATATGGAATCAGCTCTGAGACCACCACCGGGGATTATGTGGGTGGCTGAAGTCATGACCCAGACTCTTCCTTCTCCTTGGAGTGGTCTCACACGAAAACGGTGTTCTTCCCTGCGCCTTGGTCCTGGGCGTGGCCATATCAATTGTCCCGGCCAATGAGATATTAGCAGGCAGGATGGGATCAGAAGTGCGAGGGTACGGGCTGTAAAGTTTGCCCCCTTACACTGTGTCACCCACCACAGAACAGCTCCTCCCTGGTGTTGCTGCCCCAGTAACCTAGGACCACAGAGTGATGCTAATGGAGAGTAGCCAGCCGAGGGGAGACCAGCCGAGGGGAGGGGGCAGATGAGCCAAGCCTGGCTCAGCCGAACCTCACGAGGACAGACACTGGCTCCTGTGAGCTGCTGGAATTGGACGACATGTGGAGAAGCTGTGGAAGGCAGAGCAGGGGAAGCCAGTGCCTCAGGGACTCTGTTCAGTTATCAGGCAACCTTGTAATATTTTATTTAAAGAATGGATTTCTCAGCTAAAAGTTTGGAAAACATTGAAGCAAATGATTATTTATTTTGAGAGTTAAGGTTTCATGACTCAAAGGTTAATCTTAAAAATAAAAATAATAGCTATTAGAAAACTAAGGACATAACTGGGCATGATGGTACACACTTGTAATCCCAGTGGCTTGGGAGGCGCAAGCAGGAGGATCGAAGGTGCGAGACCTTGACTCAAGATAAAAAAATTTGAAAGGGGCTGGAGGTTCAACCTAGTGGTAGAGCACTTACAAAGTATGTACAAGGCCCTGGGTTTGACCCCCTGTACTGAAAACAAAAACAAAAACAAAAACATTAAGTATGTAAAATCAGCTACTCTTAGTACCTAAATGGGCCTATCAGGGAACAAATGTAGACCAAAATATTCCTCATGTATTAAGTATTGCAACAAGTGACAGTAGGTCTAGGTTTTAGCATCTACCAATATATGACATTTAATGGTGTTTGTGAGAATCAAATTATAGCATAGAAGACAATACGTAGATTGGTAATTGACGGCCATTTAAATAAGGCATTTCTTTTTGGAAAGTTAGCATCATCTTAATGTTCCCTCACCTCCATGAGGAGAGGGTTATTGGGTTTTTTTTCATTGTGCATTAGAAATTGACAGTATGGCCCCAGAGGTAGAGGTATCCAGAACCAAGCTTGGTCTTCCTGCTTCTCTGTTCATTCCATAGTCCCGTCCCTGTTGTTGGGATTCCACAGTGAGGTGAAAAGAATCAAGAATTAGCCAGGTGGGTTGGCACACACCTGTAATCCCAGCACTTGGGTTTGCACCTCCCAGCAGGAGGATCAATAGTCTGAGGCCAGCTTGGGCTCTAGGGTGAGTTCTAGCCAAAGTGAGTATGTGGTGATCCTCTGTCTCAAAAATTACAGGAAACAAAAACAAAAGAGGCAGGAATTAATCCTAGGGTTCTGAGCTTCCACATGTATTACTACAGCCCTATTGCTTGAGTTGGCCTCACTCAAGCCACAAGATCTCTCTCCACCTGGAAGGGAGGCTCCTGGCCCAGAACACCTCTAACCTGCCTGTCGGCTCCAATACCCTTAGGTGTTTTGTGACGGTTCCATTAGAAATGATGTCAGAGAAAGTCATATCAGAGTGGCCTAACACTGAAATGAAAAGTTCGAGAGAGAAGAAGCCATGGAAAAGTAGTTTGGGCTAGGTAGAGGAGGAGTTGCAGGGCAATACTGCTGGGGCCACCATGAAGCCGGCCTAGACATTTGTGCTGTGTCATCTCCGTGTTCTCCTGGCCAGGGCACTTCTGCTGGGAAGTTTTAGTAAACTGAGGCTACTTTCTCAACTGCCTGCCTTAATTCCAATAGATGGTGCTCTCCCAGGCAAATCTGGTAACCAATAACTCATAGTATTTTATGTGTTATATAAAAGAGGTCAGGAACCAATGGGTCACACACATTTAATTCAGCTTGAATGTTTTCTGAAAATATGAATTTGAAATGGGTACCATGGCACATGCCTGTGATCCCAGTGACTCCGGAGGTAGAGACAGGAGGATGGCGAGTTGGAGGCCAGAGGCAGCCTACGTGACTTAGTGAGAACTTGTCTCAAGGCAAAAAAATTTAAAAAGGGCTGCAGATGCAGCTCGGTGTTGGAGCACTTCCTGAGCATGTACAAGGCCCTGGGTTCAGCCCACACTACTGAAAAATAAAAAAGAAACTAAAAAGAAAATATGAATTTGTTGCTAACATTTAAAAAACATGAATCACTTAGTTTTATTTTTTTTCTCTAACTCAGATTTCTGGTTTCTATGAAAACTGGAGGATTTATTTCACATTCTACCACAGCAGTAACTGACCAGAGATGAGAAGAAATTGAATCTGGAGACAGAGCCTGTGGTTTCTGGTTATTAGCAACTTTGCAGAATGTCTTCTCCTTTTTCTGGGCCCCTAGTTGGCCCCCATTAGTGACCTCCGAGAATCTCAAGGAAGACAAACTATCAAGCCCAAAGTCTTCCTGTTAGGCCAAGTCAGGGTGACCAGTATTAGAATGTAAACAGACTGAGATAACAGGACACAGACTGGTGCTTGTGCACAATATTACTATGATGTAATTCCATGTAACTGTAATGTCATTGGGCAGTGGTCTTGCCAATTAGCCAGTATTGTGTAAAAGTCTTTAAAATCCCTCTGCCAGCACTGGGCATGTGCAGAGAGATTTGGATGAACAAAAAGGGTCAGGTCATGCAGAAAGGACAGGCCATGGAGAGGATGCAGGGCATGGAGAGGCAATGAGGCATGCAGACTGCAACAACCATGGCCGGCTCCTTGAACATATTTTGGTTTTACTGTGGGCCCCAAGTGTCCCTCCCTGGCCAAAGAGTCCAGCTCATGTTCAACATTTCCAAAGAACATACTTATAAAGCAAAATGGGTGGAATAGGACATAATGTTCTGGAAATAAACAGTTTTGATCTCCAGAGAAGCCCATGTATAACGCATAAGAAGTACTCATAAATATTGAATGCCCCAACCAAGAACCACTAAATTGAAGATGCATTCCTCAAATCTACCAGGATTTAGCTAAATTGATTATTTGCATTTCCCGCACAATTCTGTTACCAGAATAGAGAGCTAATTTCCCCTCTGTCGATGTAAAACACAGTTCTTGATTCAAGGGAGTAAGAGTTTATTCTGAGCCACATATGAGTGATCGTTGGGAACATGGATTCAGGTTGCCTTCAGTGACCTGCCCCACTGTGGAAGAGGTTACATGTACTTTTTCAGTCACAGAACAAAAGAAAGTCATAAATCACACATTTACTAAAATACATTGGTGGGGAGATCAGGTGGACAGGTTACAGGAGAGTAGGGAAATCACTTCTGTAGGTCTCAGATGTAAGGATTTTTTAGCTTTAGAGTTGGTGGAAGCTGGTGGCCTGCAAAGTAATATGCTCCGCAAGTTTTGCCTAATAGTCATGAAGATGTAGGTCAGATAGAGAAGTTAGTGGTAAAGGGCTACTAAGGAGCCTGAGCTGATGTTTAGCTTAGTTGGTAGAGTGCCGCTCTGTACTCTCTGAGGACCCAGGTTCAATCCCCAGCACCACAAAAACAAGAGAAGGACATGGCAGCCCACTCCCAAAGCCATCCCGAAACAATCAGCCATTGAAAAGCCTATGAGGGTCTCTATGAGTCCAACCTGACTTGATGGCACCTAACCACAAGGGGTCTGAAGACAGCCCAGGATGATTTGGCCCTCGTTCTGAATATTCCTTCTCTCCACACTCACAAAGTTCATCAGACAGTCTTCAGGGTCTTTAACACAGATGCCACTTCTTCAGAGAACTTTAGTTCACATCTCAAAGGTCACTTTAATATTAGGGAAGTGATATGAGTTTTCTAAGGTCATATAAGCCTGCAGCCATAGCCCTGTGGCATCCGATCCCGTCAGATCTCAGAAGCTAAGCAGGGTTGGGCCTGGTTAGTACCTGGATGGGAGACCACCTGGGAACACCAGAAGCTGTAGGCTTGGGAGAAGGACCTGGCAATCCCCTCCCAAAAATCAATCTGCTATTGAAAACCCTATGAACAGCAGAGAAGCACTGACAATAGTGTTTTCCCTGTTGTACAAAGGGTCGCTATGAGTCAGATACCAACTTGACGGCACCTAACAACAACAACAACAAGGTCATATAAGTTGTGGTGGGGAGAAGGACATGGCAATCCACTCCCAAAATAATCAGCCATGGAAAACCCTATGAACAGCAAAGAAGCACTGACATAGTGCTGGGCATGGCACAGTGTGATTTCCAGCAAGAAGTTGATCCTCCTTGCTAAATTTTATTGTCCTCTCTAACCATATAAGGTCCTGGGTTTTCTAATTTTAGTTGTAACAGAATCACCTGGGGACTTATAAAAGCAGCTTGCTGCACCCTTTCCCCAGACCTCTGATTCTGTAGGTCTGAAATGGAGACTGGGATTTTGCATTCCCCAAACTCCCAGGCTGGGATTTAACTCAGTTGGTAAGAGCTCAGCTCTGCAGTCTCTGAAGTCCCATGTTTGATTCCCAGCACCGCAAAAATGGGAGAAGGATATGGCAATCCACTCCCAAGGCAATCCCTAAACAATCAGCCATTGAAAACCCCACAAGGATGGCTATGAGTCAGACAGGACTTCATGGCACCCAACAACAACCAAGTTCCCAGGGAAGGTCAGGAAGAAGGCAGGTCCAGGAGAAGGGCTGTGATCTATTGCCTAGGGCAAGGAAGTTCACCTATCTTCAGCTTTCTCTCTTGTAAACCAAGGATGACACTCTGAAGGACTTTTGCTATCACAGAACAGTGAACAATTATTTTTAAAATGATTTTATTAGTTCCTAATACTGGAACCCAAAGGCAATTGTGGTTCCATTCTTCCTGGTTATGCAGTATGTTAAACACTAAGCTGAGAAGGGCAAAATTCTTTACTGAAAGAATATAGGAGTGGTGGTGCTAGGTGCTGTTGAGTTGGGTTTGACTCATAGCAACCTTCATGGGGTTATCAATGGCTGATTGTTTAGAGATTGCTTTGGAAGTGAATTGCCACACCCTTCTCCCATTTTTGTGGTGCTGGGGATCAAACCCAGATCCTCAAAGAGTGTGGAGCAGCACCCTACCAACAGAGCTAAGCCTGGGTGTTGTTATTTTCTTAGCATTTTCACAAAGTATTCTTCCTGAAAGAAGGCATGTTCATTGTTCTCTCTGTACTTCTTTAGAAAGTAGAGGGAAATAGGAAGGCTTGCCCTTTAAATAATCCTGGAGTCCTGGGAGAGACTGCTGCAAAACCATTTGCTGCATAGTGACCCTTGCTTTAGCATCGTAATAGGATTAGGTAGATTGAAAGGACACACATATTCTAGCTATTTTAATAAGAATGTGGGCCTCCAGGTTGCCCTCAGTACAACATTTCCGCAAATCCTGGTGTTCTGTCCATCCTCCCCCAAGTCTTGACTATGTTCCACCAAGGGAATTTATGTTGAAGAGAGAAATTCTCCACCAGTAAGGCATTTTATTATACCTGGTCTCCATTAAGTGGATTTCTAGCCATTCTCTTTTTTCCTTTTGCTCACGTCAAAAACCAAAAGTGTGTAATAAATGCTGAAATTGAGCTGGGAACGTAGCTCAGTGGCAGAACGTTTGCTTAGCAAGTGTTGGCACCGGGCAATTGGGGTCTTCTTTGGGTTCTTGGTCTTGTTGAAAAAGGAATTTAAAAACAAACCCAGAAAGGAACTTTGAGGAGAGTTTATTTAGAATTAGAGAAAAGGAAAGGGCCCTGAGTGTAGGGAAAATTGGGAGGAAATTGGCAAAAACTCCCAAACTGGGAAAATGGTGTTTGAATATCTGGTTTGTAAATTAGAAATCTAGGGAAAATGAAAGTAACTTGGTTGCACGTTTGTACAAAACCCTTCCTGATTGGACAATAGGACTGAAAGCTGATTGGTTCAGGCCATTCCGTGGGTGAACTATATATAGAGCTGTGCTGAGGCAGCTCGACCCTTTTTAGGCCTCTTTAGGCCCCCTTTTGGCATAGACTTTTTTCTATCCTTTTTGGCACCCTTTTCTGCGCCTTCTCGCTCATTCCTGCCGGGACCACCGATGAGGAAATGCCTCTCCTGCTGCTCTGCCCTGGACCTTTGGTGAGAAAAGAATGCTCTCGCATCACAATCATCAACAAGGAAAAGAACCTGCTCTCCGTCTGATCACCAACAAAGCAACAGCTGTCTCCTTGTGACCACCGAGATGACCAGCACAGGTGTTTGCCCCTGGAAGGCAAAAGTACCTGAGGCTTTTCCTTTCTCCCGTCTCTGCCGGGGTCCCGAGGGCCGCAGGAGTCTGCGCCCCTCACCTGAGGGTCCCGAGTGAATTGTGTTTAGTATCTGTGTGCGTGGTGGCGCAGCCCGTCCGAACCTCCAGGCCAGATCGGGAGGCGTGTACCCCACATAGAGTTGGCACCCGAATGTGGGGCCCAACACTGAGTGCCTGGAATTTAGGCTGGCATGGGGAGAGGGGAGATGGAAAGACAAAGGGAGAAAGAAAGTTCTGCTTTCTGAGCTAGAACTCAGACAACAGACAGGTGTAGTTGTGACCATATCTCATTAAGGGACAGACATTCCTCCCCTCTTTTTGATCTTCTCTTCAGGTATGTCAAATCTCTTTCACCTTTGGGCTTAGGCTGGCCTTATTAGGTTGTAAAACAGATTTTTCTCTTTAGCTCAGAAGGGGTCTTGCCTCAAAGAATTCCCCTTCCCAGCCCAGCCATGGAGCACATGTTTTCCCCATAAGTGAAGGGTGTACTGGCCACCAACCAGGCCACTTGTAATGATGCTGCAGGCTATAGACCAGGCCATTTATAAAAGGGTATTACCCACCAGCAATTTTTGTAAAGGATATTTGTAAAGGATATTACCTACCAAGGAAGTACTGACCATCAAATCAAACCATTAGTCTTGGAGGACACTCACATTGATATTCGTATCTCAAAAGGTACCTCAGAGGCAGATGGCTGCAGAGGCCCCTTTCTTGCCTTTTTTCCTGCTTAGCACCCCCTATCAGTGAGAGGCTCTGGGTTGGATTCTCAGCACCAGAAAAACCAAATAAAATAATACAAAATAAAATAAATAAATTGAAATTTAGTAATTTTCAGAAGAGAAAAAAATTAATAATTTGGCAGAAGAGAAAATTCAGGCACATTAATATTCCCATCTCAACTGAATCCTTGGAGGACCATGTAAATAAATCAGTAGGTTTTCCAGAAATGTCGATCCTATCATTAAGAAATATGTCAGTGTATTATCAAATTAATAAGTTATAAGCCTTTGTTATCCTGTGTTTTTTGTATTTTATTATTAACATTTTTTTAAAAGAACAAAAAGGAAAAGGAGTGCTCTAGATCTACATAGATTTTTAAATGGTTAAATAATAATTTTATCTTCAGCCTTAATTTATGAGAAAAAGGAGAAATCAAAACATGTTTTTAAAAACATAGAGAAGCTTCTCCTACCTCTCAATTAGTGAACTTCATTGTGGTTTTACCACTAGGTCCCACACTTGATAAGATGGTCAGCCACTGATCACTCATTATAACCTTCCCTGTGCAAAGAGAGGATGCACAGAGGTACCAATACAATTCAATCCTGTCCAAATAAATGTCTTTTGACTCATAATCAACCTTCAGGGTCACTAAGGACAATTATTAATTTAGGAGGAGTTACCCTTCCTTTGAAGCAATTTCCTAATAACCATAAATATAAGCTAGCCTTTAGGCATTAGAGTCCAAGTTCTTATTGACCGTGACAGCACTGAGGCATTTGTACAATAAACACAGAAAACAAAACAAAATTTATTCCTCATTATATTACCCTTTGTAAGTAGAAGAAAACAAACACTGAATGATTAAGAGTGTGGATAAATATGTAAATACACTCTCACTGGGATATAGTATGCATAACCTGTCCTAATTGTGCATGTATGCAGCTTGATGACTTTTTCTAAGGGCAAACACACCAGTTTCCACCCCCGATCAAGCAAGACTCAGCACATTCCCATAACCCCATACCCTGCCCAATCAACAATCTCACCCCACCCAGGGGAATCACTACCTTCACCTGCATTTCTACCCATCAGTTTTGCCTGTTCTTGACATTCAGTCACTGGTATCAGGCAGGACATACTCTTTTGCACCTGGTCACTTTCATACAACCTGATGTCTGTGAGATAGTCCATGAGGTGACATGAGTGAGTGATCTGTTCGTGTCCATT
Organism: Pedetes capensis; assembly: GCA_007922755.1. NCBI lineage: Eukaryota > Metazoa > Chordata > Mammalia > Rodentia > Pedetidae > Pedetes > Pedetes capensis. Next base: position 35,596 of record VMDO01015066.1, on the reverse strand, counting down.
GCCATGTGGAATTTTGCTGCATTACTATATCACCATCTCTCTGTCCCTTCTTCTCTCTAGGGACTGTTGGTTGTTTTCAGTTGTTGACTATTAAGAGTCTGCTGCTAAACTGGGGGCAGTGGCATACCTCTGTAATCCCAGCAACTCCGGAGGCAAAGGCAGGAGGATTGCAAGTTCAAGACCAGAGTTAGCCTGCATAATTTAGCGAGGCTCTGTCTCAAAAAGAAAAAAAGGGCTGGGGGTGCAGCTCAGTGGTATAGCACTTGTAAAGCATGCAAGTGTGAGGCCCTGGGTTCAACCCCCAGTACCAAAAAAAAAAAAAAAAGATTCTGCTGCTAGAAGTATTCCTATACCTGCCATCCAGGCATCTTCTAAGGCTCTCTGCTATCCATGAGGGGCCCTGCTATATGCTCCAGTTTCTGCCCACCTACTTGTGGTTGTGCCAAGACTTCATTCACATCTGAATATAACCAGGGTCTTTGGGGAAATTTTGAAAGGAAAGGTGGACAACAGGGAGATTATCACCAATATGTTCCCACTTAATCCCCCCAACTGCTCTAGGCTGGAACTGTCTAAGGTTGTTTCCAGATATGACAATCTAAGAGTCACAAGAGACATCAAAAGCCCACACCAAGCCCAGTACCTCCAGGCAGGTATATGGTTGTATTTATAAGAAAGACCCAGAGAAGCTTAGTGACCTTCCCAGAGTCCCATGGCCAGGCAGGGACTTTCTTTACCCTCCTAGCAGCCTAGTAGAATTGGGATTTCAGCCCCAAGTCTTTGTGTTGTTCAGGTTGCTCTGCACATAGATCCTCCTGCCTCAGCCTCCTGAGTCACTGCAAGTGCTCTACCACTGAGCAACACCCCAGTCCCTTTTCTACTTTTATTTGGAGACAAGGTCTCACTAAGTTGCATAAGTTGCCTCTGGCCTTGAACCTGCCATCCTCCTGCCTCAGCCTCCTGAGTCACTGTGATCACAGGTGGATACCATAGCACCTGGCTTTACTTGTCCTTTTGAATAGAAACAGTCTTGATGGCACAGACAGTGACTTCTCTTTGTATCCTTGAAACCTAATAGGTATCCAGTAAACATTTGCTGAATTTTTTTCTGTTAACACTGAGAAAGGGCATGGGAGTGAAAGCCATTTAGTTCAAATTGAATACCAACTGAGAAATTCAGGCAGCTCACTGTTGCAATGGCTGCCCAAATCTGGGGATATGGCCGGCTGCTCTGTGAGGGACTTATGGCCAGGAGAATCATTGAGGGGGCAGGCGGAGCCCATCCACAGGCAGCACAGAGGGGATCTCAGCCTGGGGAGCACATGAGCCCCTCACCTCATGGTAAATCAAAAGCAGCCTTTGGGAGTGAGTAGGGCAGCCAACCCCACTGCTTTGCAAAGAGCCCAAGACTCATGGAGCTACACTGTCAGCCCATCCCAGCACCACCATCAGCAAGCCGCTTCCCAGCATCCTCCACGGCTGCCTGCCGCCCTCCCGGAGCATCTTCCCTTCTTCCCTTTCTACCTGCTTTTCACGTTGCTCTCCAAGCAGTGGGCAAATTGGAACTGGGCCAAGAGGCAGGCTGGAACACAGTGCATACCCCACCCCCACCCTGAGGCAGCTGTGGGGGCTGAGGAATGAGGACGGTGTAGAGGCTTACTGGGAACAATTCATTCATTCAGCTTCTATGGAATTAATCCCTCTTGTCTTCCTGTTGATAGATTCTCATGCCAGGCTCCACCATAGGGACTAGAAATAAACCAAGGCAGAAGGAAAATAGAAAGGCTAGCAGAAATGAACTCATCTCATTGCAATTCTGTAATTAAGTCACAAATCCCCTCTCAGTGGTAACAGAATAAATTCAGCAAATGTTTACTGGACACCTATTAGGCTCCAGGGATACCAAGATAAGCCACAGTCTCTGCCATCAAGACTGTTTCTATTTAAAAGGACAAGTTAAGCTGGGAGCTGTGGTATCTGCCTGTGAAGGCAGTGACTCAGGAGGTTGAGGCAGGAGGATCACAGGTTCAAGGCCAGAGGCAACCTACGCAATTAAGCAAGAACCTGTCTCCAAATAAAAGTAGAAAAGGGACTGGGGGTGTGGCTCCGTGGTAGAGCACTTGCCCTGCATGTGACAGGCCCCCAGGACTGAAAAAAAAAAAAAAAAAAAAAAGACAGTGGCATGTTTAGATCTTTAGTTTCTTCCTTCATTTGTTTAGTAGTGGAGGCTGAGTTTCTACACTCTTCCAACCCCTGGGCTAGGTGTTCAACATGCATACATGAATAGCTTTGACCTCGTGGCCTAAAATAGCAATAACAAGACAGATTAATAGAGTAATACAATAGCACAAACAATAAAAACTTATCCTGAAACCATTAGCAACCCTCTGTTGGGCGCTTGGAATATATTGATGGAGAAAGCACAAAAGAATGAAGCTTTTTATGTTCTCCTGGGTGATAAAAGAAATAAAAAAGAACAGTTACAGTGGGGCACAGTAGCGCTCACCTGTAATCCCAGCAACTCCAGAGGTAGAGGCAGGAGGATCGCTAGTTCAAGACCAGAGGCAGTCTACATAATTTAGCGAGACCCTGTCTCAAAAGTAAAAAATGGCCACGAGCAGTGGCGCACACCTATAACCCCAGCAGCTCAGGAGCCGGAGGCAGGAGGATCACAAGTTTGAAACCAGAAGAAGTCTGTATAATTTACAGAGATCTTGTCTCAAAAAAGTAAAAAAAATGGGCTGGAGGCAGCAGCTCAGTGGTCCAGCACTTGCAAAGCATACAAGTGCAAGGCCCTGGGTTCAACCCCCAGTGCCACCAAAAAAAAAGAAAGAAAGAAAGAAAGGAAAGAAGGAAGGAAGGAAGGAAAGAAGGAAGGAAGGAAGGAAGGAAGGAAGGACGGACGGACAGAAGGAAGGAAGGAAGAAAGAAGAAAAAAGAAAAAGAAGTACAGATTTTTTTCATCAGTGCTAAAGAGGCCACTAATAAGTATAATTAATGATGAATACATAAGTAATCATCATGAAAAACAGCCATCGATAATTTCATTGCTACGCACCTAATAGTATCCCTTTCATATCTAGTTTAGTGAGCCATTTCCTCAAAAGAAACAATAAGGAGCAAGTACGTATGTACCTATTTATTTTTCAGTACTGGAAGGCTGGACCCAGGGCCTCACGCTCTCAGCCCAGTTTTTATTTTTTATTTGGGAGACAGGATCTCATTTAGTTATTCAGGTGGCCTCTGGCCTTGAACTCATGATCCTCCTGCTTCTGCCTCCCCAGTCACAGGGTTTTCAGTGGGACACCACCTCCCGTGCCAGGAGGTAATCATTAAGCCTAATTTGCAGAGGAGGAAAATGAGACTCAGAGATGCCAAGGACTGTCACAAGACCCCACAGTGTGTGGTGGCAGAGCCAGTGATTTGAATGCAGGTCTCTCTGCCCCCAAAGCCAGAGCTCTTGGCCCTGAGACTGGGAAAAGAGTGCTATGCAGTCACAGCCCAGTGCAGAAAGTATGTGTGCTGGGGGTTGGGGTGGGGGGAAAATGGAAGAACCTCCTGGGGGGTGATTCTGGGAGTGGATCCCACAGGAGAAGAGCTTCAGGACTGCCTTGATGGAACAGCTCCAAGACCAGCAGAGGACGAAACTCGCCTGGCAGAACAGTGTTTCCTTCCCCACTGATTATCCACATTTAACAAGGAGCTGAGTGATTGTGTCATGTGTTTTAGTGTGAATTTATTGTTGTTGTTGTTGTTAGGTGCCTTCGAGTCAGTGTCCAACTCATAGCGACCCTATGTACAACAGGTAAAACACTATTGCCAGTTTTCAATGGCAGATTGTATTTTTGGGAGGGGGTTGCCAGTTCCTTCTCCCAAGTCTACACACCTGGTCTCCCATCTAAGTACCAAACAGACCCCACCCTGCTTAGTTTCTGAGATCTGATGGGATCAGACATCACAGTGCTATGGATGCAGGCAAGAAAAGAAGTTTAGAGAATATTTATTTTGCCACTTTGTTTTCATTAAACAGTTCAAGTGATTTACAGTAAGATCTCTATATAAGCTTTTGGTTCTTTCTTTAAAATGAAGTAGCAGCCTTCCATCGCTGATTCAGAAACAGTATTGCATCCATTCCAGATGTGAACTGAGTGATCTATTAAATAATATTCCAACTACTGTAAAGAAACAGGATGAAGAAGCAGGTTGGGGATGGGGAGATAGAACACCCAAACGTTTCTCATTAAAAAATAGGTGAATGAAGTTCATTGCTCTAAGCAGGGGAGAAACCCAGCCATATTTGCAGGGTTGGTGGCAGAACTCAGAGGGGACTGACTAGAGGATTGAGAGCCAGGGAGCTGAGGGTCCGCTGGGGGTCAAGCACACATGTGCCTAAGCTCCCAAGTAAGTTTCTGCTTCCTGAACCCACAAAGCTTGTCCTAGCTTGGGCTTCTGCCAATTTGGACTCTCTATTTAAAAATTGGGGCTGGAATTTAGCTCAGCTGATAGAGTGCTGCTCTGCAGTCTCTGAGGTCCTGAGTCCAATTCCCAGGACTGCAAAAATGAGAGAAGGACATGGCAATCCACTCCCAAGGCAATCCCAAAACAATCAGCCATTGAAAACCCTATGAGGGTCACTGTGAGTTGGAAATGACTTCACAGCACCTAACAACAACATTTAAAAATTGCCTGCAGCCATACCACTGTCGTGTCCAATCCCATCAGATCTCAGAAGCTAAGCAGGGTCGGCCTGCTTAGTCCTTTGATGGGAGACCACCTGGGAATACCTGGTGCTGTAGGCTTGGGAGAAGGACCTGGCAACCTATTCCCAAAACACAAGCAGCCATGGAAAGCCTTATGAATAGCAGAGAAGCACTGACAATAGTTTCACCTATTGTACCTAGGGTCACTATGAGTTGGATACTGACTTAAGGGCACCTAATAACAACAACAACAATTTAAAAATCGATTTTAAAATATTTAATTATATGAGTAATATAAACACATTTGCAGCTAAGGCTCATGTCCCACTTCAACATGGGTCCAATCTTAGGTGTCTACCTGGAAGGCCTGCTACCCACAATTAGTGTGGCTCTTTATGTTTTTCGTATACGTTTGTACATATATGCATGTTGCTTTATGTGTTTTATGCATTGTCATATGACCCGTAATTTTGTTCATGTAATGTTACATCTTGGATGTCTTTCTTTGTTTCCAGTGTAGAATGATCTGGTTATTTTTCATAACTGCATAGGATTCTTCAGCTTCTCTGTGTAGTGATTCTCTCAGGCCTGGATCCATCCCACCCAGTTTTCACCATCCCAGTCACCCTGGGACACGTATCCTTGAGAGTGTGTGAAGGCTTCCCAAGGCAGCCTGGAAGAAAATCTATTGCTGGGTGGAAAATTATGCCTACCTATAATTTTAACAGATTTGTTCACCTTGTTTTCTTAAGCGACAATACCATTGTCCATTCCCACCAACCATGTTGCCTAGTAGCATTCTACCAATTATTCTTGCTTCTCTGTGACTCAGTCCTTTCCTCCCCACCTCAGTCCACAAAGATAACCCATTCCTTCCAAGTAGTTTTTTCTCTGCTACTCACCTGACAGCTAATGAATCCTGCCTTATATTGTACTTTTTTAAATATGGTTTTGTCTTCTTTCCCTAAAAGACTTTAAACTTACCCTGAACATGTGCCTTCTTTTCATGTTTACATAGTTGAGTGTCTGCATTACCAGAAATAGAACCCACCCTGTAGGTATGGGATGAATTGTGAAGGCAGAAATTAGTCGGGTTTTCTGCATCTTAAGAAACATTATCTGGGCTGGGATTTAGCTCAGCTGGTAGAGCGCTGCACTGCAGTCTCTGAGGTCCTGAGTTCAATTCCCAGCACCACAAAAATGGGAGAATGGCCTGGCAATCCACTCCTAAGGCAATCCTGAAACAGTCAGCCATTGAAAACCCTATGAGGGTCGCTATGAGTCGGATACCGACTCGATGGCACCTAACAACAACAACAAGAGGAAACATTATCTAACCCCGAATGCCTGTTGGCATGACAAGGGGTTGGCCAAACATTATTGCCAGCACATGCCAAGGGATAAAGATTCCTAAGTGTTCAAATCAAATGTTGAATACCCCCGCACACACACTTTGCTATCGACATTTTAGTTTATTACACATGCTAGCCACATTTCAGCCCCTCTTTGCTTCTGTCACTGGGGTGATAAATGCTAGAACAATAACCCTACCATCTTAACAAAGGTAAATACACAATTGTCTGCTGTTGATCCCCTGTGGGTTTCCATGGTATGCATTACTGGAGTATTAATGTAATTTTGCAAAATTAAATGAAGCTTTTTTCTCTCCTGAATCTGCATCCTCAAAGCAAAGTCCAAGTTTGAGATTGGATGTGGCCCACAGGTGAAATGTGGCCCAATGAAGATACCTGGCCAGCTCATCTGTACCTCAGCAGGTCTGTCTGCCGTGCAAAGCACTGAATAACGGTGCAGAGAATCCCTTTCTGCAGCAGAACATGGTAACAGCATCCCAAGAATCATAGGATTCACCATCTTTTCCCAGTTCAGCAACATCCCATCATGTTAAAATGCCAGCAAGTAGTATCAAGAGCAAAATGTTGCCCCTGTAAAGCCAAGGGACTCATCAGAAGCAAAAGCAATGTGACATTTCAAGCTCATCTTGAGGGAACAAATGTGGGCTGTTTATAGAGATCATAGAAGCCTTTCCTTCCCCACCCCCCGGGGGGAGTTGTGGGGAGCCGGGGGCTAAGGAAGGATGCATCTGATGCCTGTGTTTTCCAAAATGATAGATCTGGCAACACGACATACAAAACACTATGAGCCATCAGGAGTTTTTGACTATTTTAAACTTGCTGGGGCCATGATCAGTCAATCTTTTTAATAATTCCAGAATGCCTCATTTTTGTGTGCCAAGGGAACACTAAGGGTTTTGGTGAGGCACTCTAAAAGGCTACAAGCAAAAATAATGTAGAGAATTAGCAAGGATCATCTTATAAACTATTTAGATGTGCAGGAAAGAAACAGAGTCATAATTCAGAAGCCTGGCTGGGTAGTCTGTTCTTATTTAGGGAGACATCAAATCTCTAGCAGTTAATTGGAGAATGAAGTCCAGATTTTCCATTTGCCTGGATAGTGTGTTCAATGCTGCCTTGATATCATGTTTTTATAACTTCAATGCTCATTACCCTGTGGTCTAGCCACATGACACTTGATGAATCATGTCCAACAATGGGCCGCACCCATGCTGAATTACACATGGCCTTTGCAGCAAATACAGAAAAGATGAATGACTCTACTGTACTTAAAATTATCAAAACTGAAAAGAAAGCTGTATAGGAAATTGAGAGTATCATCTGAATCATTTATCATAGCTCCTGCCATAATATAACCTATAATGCAAACACCACCCTAGGGATAAAAGTGGGAAGAATATAAAACACGTGACTCAACTGAGAGACACATTTCCCCATCTCTGTTCCTTCACTGAGAATGCTCACCTCCATAGAATTTATGAATCCTCTTGGGAGCCCCTAACAGTGAAGAATATAGCGGAAACTCGGTGTCTGTTAATGAATTGTTGAGTGTTTTATAACGTTTACTTCTGAACTATTTTACTATTTAAGAGCTCTATCCTTTGCTTTAGATTTGGGGTTTAGCTCAGTGAGAGAGCTGCTCTGCACTCTCTGAGGACCCAGGTTCGTCCCTAGCACCACAAAGACAGGAGAAGGACGTGGAAATCCACTCCCAAAGCTATCCTGAAACAATCAGCCATTAAAAACCCAGTGAACGTTGCTATGAGTCCCACCCAACTCAAGGGCACCTAACAACAATAATCCTTTGTTTTAGAGTGACCACAATCAGGCCCAAGTGCCATAAACCCAAACCATGGAGGGTGAATTTTGTCTGTGTTTTCTATTACTAGTAATTAGAAGATTAGCAATTATTACTGATTATTACCAATTATAATTTTTTATACCACCACTTCATGGAGAGGCCGTAATTTTGTACAGAGTGGCAATTCTTAGTACCTTTCCAATTGCTGTAGGGTTGCCCCAAGGAGTAAAATGACAAACTGGGTTTGAGAAATTTATATTCAAATTAAGTACAAAGAACTTTATGTCACTGTTTTCCAAGACTCTGAATCTAGCCACTGTGGTATTTTGTGTGAAATAATAAAAACCATGTCTTTGTTCTTCTGAGGATCCAAGTTAGGAATCGACTCCAGAATTATCTTTGGTTATTTGTGCCTTAGTTGGTGGAAGCAGCACAGTGAGTTCATCAGACATTCTGCTCATTTTGTGAATTTAATTCAAATCATTGCTTTTTAAGCATCTAGCTTTCTCCAGTTGGCAAGCCAGCCCCTGGGGCTACCAAGATGGATGAGACATAATTCCTGCCTGCAAGATGCTCACCACTAGCAAAGGTAAAAATGATATTGCTGGATGACTGGATGATTCTGTTTGCATCTGTAATACTGGTCTGATCTTTGGAATTTTAGTGTGGAATCATAGGCTATTCTCACCCATATTTTTTTTAGTTAGGAAAGAATTTTATTTCAAGAATATGATATTGATTACACTGAGCCCAAAACCCAAAGTGCTGATGACTATAACTGTCGAAAGTAACTGAAGTCTTTTAGCTGTAGATATATGGGAAAAGATTGAGGTAAAGTCCACTTCACCCTTTAGGAAAAGTTTTCACATGAAATAGGATTTTTTTTTTCCTTAAAATTCTCCCTCTAAACTTGATATGCATTCCCCAAGTTGCTCTACCTCAAAGAATTTTATAAAAATAGAAGCCTTGCCAATCAGATTATTTTTTATTGAAATGATGGTGTCTTAAATAGTTTTAGGAACCTAAGTGATATATATATTAACTATAGTACTTTTCAATTAACTTGGAATAAGTAAAGGAATAAATGAAGGTCCATGCATGAGTACATACACTTTGGTCTTGAAAGCAAATGTTTTAAGTGCTTAAAATCAGTTCAAAATGAAAATATTCCTCCAAGAATCTCAATTGTTATTTGTTCATTTAGACAATCAAGTTCTTGCCTCAGATAATGCAAAAGTAAATTTTTGTCCAGACCATGATGGAATTATAAAAAAGACTGTTGTTGTTGTTGTTAGGTGCCATCAAGTCGGTATCCAACTCATAGTGACCCTCGTAGGGTTTTCAATGGCTGACCGTTTTGGGATTGCCTTGGGAGTGGATTGCCAGGCCCTTCTCCCATTTTTGCAGTGTTGGGAATTGAACTCGGGACCTCAGAGACAGCAGTGCAGCACTCTACCAACTGAGCTAAATCCCAGCCCATAAAAAAGATTAATAGGATCCAAATGAATGACTGCTTACTTTTAAATAACTAGTGTTCATTAAAAGATTGAGTAATGGTAGAGACACCATGCAACTAAAACATGTGGAGCAAACACCTCCCAGCCCAGCCCGGATGTTCTGAAGGGAGGCGATGCTGCGCACACAGATATCTTAATCACAAGTCACTCAGGACCCTCAGGTGAGGGGTGTGGACTCCTGTGGCCCTCAGGAACTCTGAGAGAGGAGAAGGGGAGAAAGGAAAAGCCTTGGGCACTTTTGCCTTGAGGGGACCGAAAGCAGCTCTTTATTCTCTCCCTCTCTCACTCTCCCCTGAAGGACAGAGAAAAACCCAAACAAGTTTTGCAGGATCTCTTGTTCAGGTGCCACCTCTATATGGGGTGAGTGGGAGAAAGGAAAAAGCCCAGAGAGGGGTGGGGAGAAACCCAAATGAATGTTAGCAGCCTAAGTGTTAGCACCTCTTTCTGCTGCCTCAGGGACAGCTGTGGCTCTTCTGCCTCCAGTGCTGGGACTGGAGACTGTCCTCAGCTTCTGTCCCTAGGCGCTGGGCAAAGGGACTGTCCTCAGCTTGCCTGTAGTCCTTGAGAGCACCATCTAGTTGTCCTGAGCTTGGTGGTCATGAGGAGAGATGTTTCCATGTTGCTAGTCAAATCCAGAGAGAGTTCTTTCTTCATTGGTGATCAGATGGAGAGAGAGTTCCCAGCAGGATGCATCAGTAGCCACAGCTCTTACCAGCAACAGCACCACCAGCTCCACCAGCTCCTCTCCAGCCACATAGTTCTCAGCATTACCATCAGTAGCTGCAGATCTCCATCAGCATCACCATGAGCAACCCCATAGCTACCTTTTCCATCACCAGCCGCCAGCCACCTCACCGCCAGCCACCTCACCACCATCCTTCCATCACCAATTCCTTGCTTCCTCACATGCAGAACGAGATTTGTTTATATAACCCTTGGGTAACTAACTGCCTTAACTGCCTCAAGGTTACAATCAGGTGGGGGCAAGAGGGGCTAGATGCAACTAATTTAGGAGTGACATTCAAACAGAAAGTGAAACCAGTTGTTACTCCTTTGGTAATCAAGGGGAGATACTTGATTACCAATCGGGGGCAAGATGAGGGTTAGATAATTCCCTACAAAAACAGACAAAAAAATCATGTCATTTCCATCGCGAAACCTTCAAATACTTTTATAAAACAATATCAATTCCTTGGTTTTCCACTCAAGAATTTTTATTATTTAATTATATTCTATCTATCTTCCACTGCTCATTTTTCATATCCATATTTCAATCAAACCAGATTAAGTGTTCTTTTTTCCTCCAGTACTTGGGGGTTGAATCCAGGACCTCTAGGCAAGCACTCTATTACTGCACCCACAGCCACTTTTTAATTTTGTTTTTCAAGACAGAATCTCACCAAATGGCACCAGCTGCCTCTGGCCTCGGACCTGCCATCCTCCAGCTTCAGCCTCCTGAGTCACTGGGATTATAGGCATGTACAACCACTCAGGGCTCCTCAGACTAAATATTCTCTATAAACATGCTATGGACTTCTAGGAACTAAGAACTAAGCGCTCCCCCCCTCCCCCTTAGCACAGGGAAGCACTCTGAGAATTGGCCTAAAGTCCTGTAGACATTTGCTCAATCCAGAACTCTATTTCTCTCATCCTTTCCCCTGTTGAAGACTAAATGCATACTCCTCCTGAAGACTTACTTCCACAGGTCCATTCCTGGAGCTCTCTCAGAGTTTCTCTTGCACTCTAGAACAACACACACTCTAGTCTGCCTACAATTAACTGCAGACACTTCTTCATTATTACTTCCCCATTATGATGTAAATGCTATGAGTTTCTCTTCAAATTTCCCACCTCTTGCACATTACTGATGGGCAAATCTTCATTTTCCCAGGAGTCTCCTATTTCTGAATGCATTGTTGCCCTGGGTGTGAAAAAAAGATTCATTGGCCAACATCTGGCCTGTTTAGTTTGAAGCGCTGTACTTTCCCACAGTTTTGAATATTATACCCTGACAAAGCAGAAGTAGCTCACATAGTTTTGTTCTTTAACTTCTGTCCTTAGAAGTTTGGAACATAGCATACTAGTTTATATTAATTTTCATGGAAATTTGTGCAAAGATATGAAAATAGCCATCTTACTACAAAAGGAATAACTCATAGCTCTAGTTATCTGTCTGCTGATAGATTAGCCTCCTCAGCAGCTCCAAGAGGAGGGAGAGAGGCAGGGCTAGAGGTTGAGCCCTTTAAGCCTTCACAGTATAAGGACGAAAATGATAGACACAGCCCCAGAGAGGAGCTACCAGTTCTTTATCTCTGGTCTATTGTGGGTCTTAATGTCCTGAAGTCCAGGATCATGCTAGAATTCCACATACCTAGTCCCCAACCCCAAATACAGAGCTTATTCTCTGAAATTTCTCCATGAGATTCTGAAAATGAGCACCAAGCATCTACTCCCTTATACTTACCAGGATTCCAGGCCAGAGAACCAAAATGTGATGTCTTTGACTGAACAAAGAAAGTGTCCATTAATGCTGCCTAATGCCACAACACTAATGGCTGAGAAGCCATTACAAAAGAAGAAAAAGAGCTCATAGAGATTTCATTTGGACTGAAGTGAGCAAATCTTTTAACAAGGCTCACATGTGGGAACTGGAGATTTAAAGGGTTCATTGACAAGCTTGCTACCTGCACCCCTGCCCACAGCAGACATCACTAATCAATCCTGGTGTTAGATCTCTTATACACTGCACTCCAAAAAGTCTTTGATGATAGGTTTTATCTGTCCTCTTATAGTTAGTTCAAAGAGCCCACTAAAGAGCAAACTTGTGGCAAAAGTCCCCTGGCTTTTCCTGTACATTTACTTTCACTCAAAAAATAGATTGACCAGTCTCTGAAAAATTTAGAGCTTTTGATCATATCACAGACCAAAAAAGAAGACAGACCCTAAAAGAATTCATCTTATTATTATGGAAGAAATAATAATTTCAGTTCCACAAGCACTTAAGTAGGATGCTTACATCTATGCATAGAAGGTTATAGACCATACAGCATATAAATAAGCAGGGAGAAGTTCAGGAAATAAGAGAAGAAAAGGTATTCAAGGGGAAAGACTTATGCTGTGGGTGCTGTATAGTGTTAGAGTTCTTGCCTGGCATGAACGAGGCCCTGGATTTGATCTCCAGCATCATAAAGAAAGAAAGAGCAAAGCACTGATTCTATAGCAGTATGATGTATATGTGTGTGTGTGGGGGGGTTGTTGTGTACATGGCAGACATAATATAAAAAGCACAGTGTTTCTACAGGGAAAATCTGAGGTAGAAAATTGCTTTAAATGCTTTAAATGAGTTTGGATAAATAATCCAAGAGGCTTGCTAGCAAATTTAACTTTATTCCCCACATCTACCTCTAGCCTGGACTGGGGTTTGGCTCAACTGGTAGAGTGCCACTCCACACTCTCTGAAGACCCAGGTTCAATCCTCAGCACCACAAAAAAGGGAGAAGAATGTGCCAATCCTCTCCCAAAGCAATCCTGAAACAATCAGCCATTGAAAACCCTATAAGGGTCGCTATGAGTTGGACCCGACTCCAGGACTCCTAACAACAACAACCTCCAGGCTATGAAACTCCACTGAAGGATTTTAAGACTACAATAGATAGATCAAGATGTGGGTTATCATATATCTAATAGGCAAATCAGTAAAACTTGAGTTGCAGGTTTGAACTAAGGAGTAGAGGAATCATAGGAAGAACCAGATAAACCCAACTGTAGTTACCACCACCTGGAGCACAACTAAATGTCCAACAGCCATTCATGATATGACTTGATCATGGAACCATCCACCTTCCATCCTCTTACCTGAAACTGTCTGCATTAGAACCAGCACTTTGGGTAAAATATGGGAAGCATTGTTCAAATGATCACATCTCACCTGGACCAATAGTGAGCTGGCTTTGTTGAGTGTGCGGGGGCAAGCAGGAGCCTTTTCATCTCATTTCATGAATTTGTCCTAGTTGTCTTGAATATTAGCTTAATTATCAAAACAAAGTGTGATGGAATACACTTGGGGATTGGGACTCGGTGGAGAGAGTGGAAAGGAAGTGGTAATAAATGGTTAGTCCTTGGATGGGAGATCTTCTGGGAATACCACCACATGCTGCAGGCTAGGGAGAAGGACCAGGCAGCCCACTCCCAAAACAATCCACTACTGAAAACCCTATGAAAATCAGAGAAGCACTGACATCATGCCCAGCATGGCACAGTGTCAGGGAGTGCTTCATTCTGTTGTACATAAGGTCATTATGAGTGGGACCTGACTCAACGGCACCTAACAACAACAAACAACAACTTTCAAAACAGCTGCCCTTTGCATAGTTGACCAGTCATCTCCAAAGTTAGGAATGCCCGAGAATATCTTTTATTCAGTACATTTACTGGCAAACCCATATCAGCATATACCATGGGTCATCACACAGTGTTAGACTCTATGATATCATAAGATGTGAGCCCTGCTCTCATGGAAGTGTGGCTTTAAGTGGGAGATGTAACACACAAGATTGATAGTGAAATGAAAAACCAAATGATGTGCCATTGTTGTTAGGTGTTGTCAAGTCGTGTCCGACTCATAGTGACCCTCATAGGGTTTTCAATGGCTATTTAGGAATTGCCTCGGGAGTGGGTTGCCATGTCCTTCTCCCATTTTTGTGGTGCTGGAAATCGAACCTGGGTCCTCAGAGACTGTAGAGGAGCACTCTACCAACTGAGCTAAATCCTAGCCCACTATGTGCCATATGCACTGTTGAATGGCTCATGGAAAGCTGGTAGAGGGAGATTGCTCCTGGAGCTGTTTGAGAAAGTGAAACTGAGCTGCAACAAAGTAGTGATGTTAAAATAGGAAGAAGGATCCTTGGGAAGAGAGATTCAAATAATTCCCAGACTCCTCTCTGTAACACAGGAAAAGACTCCGAAGGAAAGACAGAAAGGGAGATGGCAAAGAGCAATGGGTGAGGGCTTCAAACTTCCAAATGCTTCAGTTTGCTTCTAACAATCATCATCCCTATTTATAAATGTGTCCAAAGTCACATGACTGGTAAATAACCAAGTCAAGCCCTGGACACGGTGGTGACACCTGTAATCCTAGCCAGGACTCAGGAGTCTGAGGTAGGAGGCTCTTGAGATCAAGTCCTAAGACAAACAAAAAAACAACAAACAAACAAACAAATATAACCAGGCCAAGGAGAGAAGCCCGCAGCTGTCTGCTTTTAAAATTGGGTATCATTTTATTGTTGTTAGGTTTTTTTCTTTTTTGGAACAAGGTTTCACTGTGTAGCCTAGACCAGCCTCTAACTGATAATCCTCCTGCTCTGCCTCCAGTGGGCTGGGACTACAGGCATGTGCCCTCATGCCCAGCAAAAGTGAGTTCCTAAATGTTCACATAATGAAAATCTGAGTAGCTATTTCTTTGTATGAGAGGTTGTCTTGTGTCTTCCCTCCATACACACACACACACACACACACACACACACACACACACACACACACACACTAGATGCCAGTAATATCCTCTTTGCTGTATAAACCACAACCAAAAATATGTCCAGACATCACCAAATGTCCCTCATAGGGTAAAATCATCCCCAGCTGAGTACCCTTAGCATAAATCTTCTTCCCATAGCACTAGCCTAGAATGAGTTCACTTTGCAAATGACATCGGGAGACAGAGAAGATGTTCACTTTGCCGGATCATCAGGGACATGTTAAAAGATATAGAAAATTGTGCTAAGTAAATACCTGAGCACATGCAGTAGGCTGAAGATTCAAAAAAAAAAAAAAAACAAACAGGAATAAAACAAGTTGGGCAGCCAGGCTCAGAGACCAAAACATGCCATCAAGCCATGCCTGTGAGCGTGGTGGTAACCACATCCCACACTGGGACCTCACTATGCACAGTGCTCTCCCCTGCTGCAACGGACGGCAGCTATGGCTGCTGGCAGGGTCCAACCAGGCAAAGGACATTGAGGGACCCACAGAGGGACCTCTGGATTCAAGTCTGCTGCAAGTTTGTTTGTCAAGTTCAATGTCATATCCCTGAGTTCTTCCTAAAAGACTGTTGTTAGATGCCATTGAGTCAGGTCCAATTCATAGCAACCCTATGTACAAAAGAACAAAATACACCTCGACACCATGCCATGTACATGATCTTTGTATGTTTAAGCCCATTGTTGCAGTCACTGTGCCAATCCATCTAGTTGAGGGTCTTCCTTTTTATTGTTGACCCATCACTTTCCCAAACATGATTTCTCCAAGGATTAGTCCCTCCTGAATATATGTCCAAAATACATAAGATGCACTCTAGCCATCCTTGCTTCCAAGGAGCACTCTGGTTGCACCTCTTCTAGGACAGATCTGTTGGTTCTTTTGGCAGTCCATGGTATAGTCAATATTTGGAAGACTAGAATCTCCAACTTTCAATTTCTGAAATGACAAATGAGCTCTGAAATCTTCCGGTCATAGGAAAGTTGAGCTACAGGGACATCAGAGAGATAGAGGGAGAGAGAGAGAGACAGAGGCAGAAACAGAGAGAAGGAAAAGACAAGTGTCTGGTGCAAGTTTACCAGACCACGGGCATAATAGATCATTTTTACAAAAGACTACATAAAGAACCTCTCATTGCTACTAAGATAAATATTGAAGCAAGCTGAGAAGAGCCTAGAAGCTACTGTCAAAGAGTGGTGGAGTGCTGAGCGGTTCCTTTTCGTTACACCAGGAGTTTGCTGCAAAACGGGGACATGTCTCTGCTCAAGAGTAGACAAGGCTCGTCAGGAGCAAGGCAAGTTAGGCAGCAAGCTGTGGAGGCCAAAACATGCCACAGAACGGGGCCTGGAAGCAGTCAAGATGCTTGGAGGACAATGTCAGGTCCTCCACGTCCCCTGGAACCCTCGTGCCTGTCATCCAAGCCAGCTTTCCCCATCTTCTCATTCCCTCATCTGTCAGGCAATTCAATTACCTAAGTGCTACTAAAACAGAGTGACAAGGTTTCAGGCATACATGATGAATAGCCAAACAGTCTTCAAAGGGATGCAGATTTCTTTTCTCATCTACATGTTCCAGGACGAAGTTGATAGTCCAATGTTCTAACCTTTTCAAAGGACAGAGTCAAGACCAGGAGAACTAAAACCTTCTTCCACTGTGATCTGCTAGATGAAGCCTCATCTGAAAGGAACACATCAAAGAGATGCGTTCTCCATTTCTGCCCGTTCTGAAACAACGTGCCAGCTTTGTAATCAGTGCTTTCAAGTAAGCTACACCTTAAATTACTCAAAAAAAATAAAAAGAGCCAACCTTGCAAAAGTCCTTTATTTGCAGCACAGATTGTCCCTCCCTGTGGCTAGTGATTCAAAGACAAACATGAACTGTAAAGTCGGTCCTAACCACTAGCTGTTTCCTTTCTTCTGCTTGTAGGTGTAAAGTACTATTTCTCTGGGGAGGAATTTTCCTATGATTATCAAAAGGCCTTTTCAATTGATTCTATTGACTGTGTCTCCTAAAATGTTGACATTGATCCATTGTTTGACTCTTGAGTCCAGTTGCCCCCCAAAAGCACCTTCCTTCCATTACACGAAAAAAAAATGGAGGGGGGAGAATAATGAAGATAATGAATCAATCTAGAAATACCAAAGGACTGATCCTACCCATAAGCAGTAGGAGACAGAAATTATTTCTCCTTCTCTCTAGCAAAGAAATCAATATATATTTGGTTGAACCAACAAAGTTGCATGCTATTTTCTCCACACAATTTTTCTTTGCCTTTAAGTCAACTCTCTGAATGGATTGAGAGGAGTAAGAGAGAAAAATGGTGTAACAGATTTAGTTTTAACTCTCAAAAAAAATGAGCTATCTTGTTGAAAATTTCTCTCTCATCCTGATTGCTTTAAGGACCAAATATATGATATAGATTATTTAGAGTACTTTTAGCTACAGGCAACAACATCCTCAATTCAAACTGGTTTAAGTGCTAAAAATGTTGTTCTCTGATATAAAAGGAAATCTCAAGATAGTGTAAACCTCAGAGTTATTCGATTTAGCAATTCAAGGACTGAGGGTTTTGCTGTTGGTTCAGCCTACCACGCTTGGGGATGGTTTCACTTTCAGGATGTTAGTAATACAGCAGTCAAAGGGTATTAGGGAAGTCATGATCCAGTGAAAAACGGCAGGTCTTATTGCAGTCCTCTCGACAATAAGAGACTTTTCCTAGATTTTCCTCAATAGAATATTCTTTATTTCTTCTTAATCATCAGAATTAGATCACATGTCCACTCTGAATGCCTAGACTACTATTCATAAGTTAGACAATAGTACCATGGGGCATTTTGGTCATCGCAATGACTGAATATTGCTATTGATATTTAACAGGAAACATCTTAGCTGCTAAATGACCAGCAATACATGGAGAACCCTGCACAAGTAGTAGTGGTATCCTCTAAATACCAAGAGACCCTAGAAATAGTGCCCTTCACCAGATCTGGTATGGGTTGGATAAAGGAATTGTTTCCACCTTTTCTCAGGCATATGGCTACAGAGTGGATACCTGAGCAAAAGAAAAAGGGCTTTTTCTATGAAGAAGAAAAATTTGGCCAGGTGCAGTGCTGCATGCCTGTAATCTCAGTAACTGGGGAGACTGAGGTAGAAGGACCTTGAGTTCGAGGCCAGAGACAGCCTGTGGAACTTAACGAGAACCTGTCTCAAAATAAGAAAATTAAAAATGGCCTGCCTGTGCAGCCCAGTGGTAGAGCACTTTCAAAGTAAGCAGAAGGCCTTGGGTTCAAACCCTAGCACTGCAATAAAACAAGAAGAAAGAGGAGGAGAGGGAGGAAGAGGAAGAGGCAGAGGAGGAGAAGGAGGGAGAGGGTGAAAAAGAAGAAGAGGAAGAAGGAGGAGGAGGAGGAGGAGAGGAAGAAGAAGGAGAAGGAGAAGGAGGAGAAGGTGAGGGAGGAGAAGGAGGAGAAGGAGAAGAAGAAAGAGAACAATTCGAGCAGTGGATACCGATAGGTAACCCAAAGTTTTCATTATGTTATATTATCACTAGCCAAGAGAAATGTCATCTTCTTGCTTATTTTTCTTTTCTATTTTTAATGTTCATATAGAAAATTCTGCATGGGACTCCCCAAGGCCCAGAAGACCAGCTAAGAGGCAGTGGCAACAATATGGGCTTGAAATTCTGTGACTATGGATTGAGATAATAGCAGAGAGATAGAAGGAAATGGGCAGATCCCAGTGCAAGATGGAAATGAAGTCAGCAGCTCTTGGAAAGTGACTGAGTTTAATAAGGAGTTCAGGGTGATTCACTGGTTTATAAAAGTCTGAAGTTACCCATTGAAACTCAATCACTATCTCAGAACCATTGAAAAATAGCAACCAGCTTGTTGTTCGTTGTTGTTAGGTGCCATCGAGTAGGGTCTGACTCATAATGACCCTTATTGGGTTTTCAATGGCTGATTGTTTGGGGAGTGGATTGCCACATCCTTCTCCCATTTTTGCAGTGCTGGGAATCTAACCCAGGTCCTCAGAGAGCACAGAACAGTGCTCTACCAACTGAGCTAAACCGTAGCCCAGTAGCCAGTTTATTCGTTTTCTTTTTGATAATATGGCTGTCACCTCTCAGATGACATTGATAACCCCACAGAGAGTAGACTTGGTTCTCTGGTGTCATCATAGTATTACTTCCTCTCCTCCAATTTCCTTGTTTTCCTTGATATCCCTGCTTCTCCTTCCCATGTTTACCACTCACATCTTATTACTGAAAGCAGTACTACTTATAACATCAAAATTTTGATCTTTCCTATAGCTTTAGCTTATTAACTTTGGTATCTTGTTGTTGTTGTTGTTGTTGTTGTTGTTATTGTCAGGTGCCATTGAATCACTATCCAACTCATAGCCACTCTACGAAAAACAGACAAAACACTGTTTAGTGCTTCTCTGTACTAAATGGCTGGTTTCAATGGCGGGTTTTTTTTTTTGGGAGTGGGTTGCCAGGTCCTTCTCCCAAGCCTACAGCATCTGGTGTTCCCAGGCAGTCTCCCATCCAAGTACTAACCAGATCTGACTCTATTTAGTTTCCAAGATCTGATGGGATCTGACACCACAGTGGTACAGCTGCAGGAATAAAGTTGTAGCCCAGGGTGGCCTTGAACTCACAATCCTCCTGTCTCATCCTCTTCAGCAAGTTGATTACCAGGATGTGCCACCACAGCCAGCTTGGTATCTTAGTTTTTGTAATTATTTAGTTTTACCAACTGCACCTTCTAAACTATTTATTCACCTCCTTATTGCCCAATAGCTTTCGTGTCCAGCTTATTTCTGACCTAAAGGAGACTTGATGGTCTATCTCTAAAGTTAGGCCTTTGCATACACACTTAGCTCTTAATCTTACATTGTTTTTAGGTGTTGTTGAGTCAAGTTGGACTCACAGTGACCATATTTACAACAGAACAAACATTCCCCAACACCATGGCATGCACATGATCTTTTTTATGTTTAAACCCATTGTTGCAGTCATTGTATCAATCCTTCCAGTTGAGGGTCTTTCTTTTTTTTCATTGACTTGCCACTCTCCCAAACATGATGTCTTCCAGGGATTAGTCTCTCCTGACAACATGTTCAAAATATATAGGATATATATATCAGTCCAACCATCCTTGCTTCCTAGGAGCACTTTGGTTGCATGTCTTCTGGAATAGATCTATTGGTTCTTTGGCAGTCCATGGAATATTCAATATTCTTCTTTAGCACTATAATTCAAAAACATTAATTCTTCTCCTGTATGCATTATTCACTGTCCAACTTTCACAATCATATGATGCAAATGAATATACCATGGCATGAGTCAGACGCACTTCTGTCTTCAATGTGACATCTTTACTTTCCAACAATTTAAAGAGGTCTTTTGCAATAGCTTCTCCCAATGCAATGTGTCTTTTGACTTCTTGACTGCCACTTCCATAGGTGTTGATTATGGAACCCAGTAAAGCAAAATCTTAGACAACCCCAATCTTTTCTCCATTTATCATGAAATTGTTTACTGATCTAGTTGGATTTTTGTTTTCTCGATGTTGAGTTGCAATCCATACTGAAGGCTGTGTTCTTTGATCTTCATCAGTGAATGTTTCAGATCTTCTTCACTTTCAGCAAGCAAAGTTGTATCATCTGCATAATACAGGTTGTTAATGTCTTCCTCCAATCCCGATGCCACATTCTTCTTTTTATAGTCCAGCTTCTCAGATTATTTTCTCAGCATAGAGACTGAAGTGATATGGTGAAATGATACACCCTGATGGACACATTTCCTGACTTTAAACTAGGCAATGTTTCCTTGTTCTGTCTGAACCACTGCCTCCTGGTCTACATGCAGATTCTTCATGAGTATAATTAAGTGTTCTGGTATTCCTATTCTTTTCGATGTTATCCATAATTTGTTGTGATCCATACAGAAAATATTCCATACAGGAATAGTCAATAAAACATAGATATCTTTCTGGTATTCCCTGCTTTTGGCCAATATCCATCTGACATCAGCAATTATGTCCCTGGTTCCATGCCCTATTCTGTATCCAGCTTGACTTTCTGGCAGTTCCCTGTCAATATACTGATGCAATTGCTTTTGAAATATTTTTAGCAAAATTTTACTTGTATATGGTATTAATGGTATTGTTTGATAAATTTCACATTTGGTTGGATCCCCTTTCTTGAGAATAGGCACAAATATGGATCTCTTCCAGTCAATTGGCCAGGTATCTGTTTTCCAAATCTCTTAGCATAAACAAGTAAACACCTCCAATGCTGCATCTCTTTGTTGAAACATGTCAATTCATATTCCATCAATTTCTGGAGCCTTATGTTTTGCCAATTCCTTCAAGGCAGTTTCCACTTTGTCCTTTTGTACTATTTGTTCCTGATCATATGCAACCTCTTGAAAAGGTTGATCATCCACCAATTCTTTTTGGTGTAATGACTCTCTTTATTCCTTCCATCTTCTTTTGATGCTTTCTGCATGGCTTAATATTTTCCCTTTAGAATTTTTCACTATTGCCTCTTGAGGCCTGAATTTTTTCTTCGATTTTTTAGGTTTGAGGTAAAGAGCATGTTCTTCCCTTTTGGTTTTCTATCTCTACCTCTTCGTACATGTCATTATAATATTTGATTTTGACTTCTCAAGCTGCCCTTTGAAATCTTCTGTTTAGTTCTTTAACTTCATCGTGTCTTCCTTTTACTTTAGCTACTCTATGTTCAAGCTCAAGGTTCAGAGTCTCTTTTGACATATAATTTGGTCTCTTCTTTTTTTCCTATATTTTTTGTAACCTTTTTCTTTCCTCATGAATGATGTCTTTGATGTCATGCCATAACTTGTCTGGTCTTCAATCACTAGTGTCTAATACATCAAAATTGTTCTAGAGGTGGTCTCTGAGCTCAATTGGGATATTCTCAAGTTCATGCCTTGGCTCTCATACATTTGTTCTAATTTTCTTCAGTTTCAATTTGAACCTGCTATGGCGCCTAACAACAACAACAACAACAACATGAGCAGTTGATGGTATGATCAACAATCAGCACCTAGTTTTGTTCTGACTTCTGATATGAGGCTTTCCATCACCTCTTTCCACAAATGTAGTCAACTTGGTTCATATGTGGGTTTTTTTGTTTGTTTGTTTGTTTGTTTTTGTGAATTCCATGTGTATAGTTACCATTTATGTTGGTGAAAACTGTATTTGCATTAAAAAATTCTGGCAAAATTCTATCATATGATCTCGAGCATCATTTCTGTCACCAAGTTCATATTTTCCAACTACCAAGCCTTCTTTGTTCCAACTTTTGCATTCTAATCACCAGTAATTATTGGTGCATGTTGATTGCATGTTTGATCAATTTCAGACTTCAGAAGCTAGTAAGAATTTCCCTTTTCTTCAGTTGTGACCCTAGTGATGGGTGCAAAAATTGGAATAACAGTCATATTAATGGGCCTTCCTTATTGGTGTATGGCTATTATTCTATGACTGACAGCGTTGTACTTCAGGACAGATCTTGAGATGTCTCTTTTGATGATGAATGCAACCCCATTTCTCTTTGTCATTCCCAGTGTAGTAGACCATGTGATTATCTGATTCAAAATGGCCCATGACAGTCCATTTTAGCTCACTGAAGCCTAGAATGTTGTTTATGTGCTCTATTTCCCTTTTGATGATTTCTAATTTTCCTAGATTAATACTATGTACATTCCTCATTCCAATTATTAATGGATGTTACAGTTATTTCTTCTCATTTTGAGTCATTCTGCATCAGGAGGTCCCAGGGGCTTTACTCCACTCCCTCTTAAGGTCCACTCTACTTTGAGGAGGCAACTCTTACCCAGTCATCTCTTGAAAGCCTTCCAGTCTGGGGGGTTATCTATTTGGCACTATATTTGACAGTGACTCTCTGCTATTCATGGGATTTTCAATGGCTAATTGTTTTGGGAAGGGGCTGCTGAGTCCTTCTCCCTAGTCTGTCATAGCCTGGAAGCTCAGCTGAAACCTGTCCACCCTGGGTGGCCCTGCTACTATCTGAAATACCAGGGGCATAGCTTTCAGCACCACAGCAACACACAAGCCCCCACAGCACAACAAGCTGATAGATACATGGGTATAATCTTGCTGGTTAAATCCAAATCTTTGCTTGAAATAGTGACTGAAAAAAAAAACATATTATATTGCTTCTGTTTTTATTACTATTTTTAGTTAATCTGAGGTCTCAATATGATTATTAATAAGTGGCTTCTGAATTCTATGATTTAATGAATGTTGGTGCAGCTGACAGAGACAGTGTACATAGGAGAAAAAAGAGAACACAGTGAGGGGGAAATTCAAGTTTCAACATATTGAATTGTATTTGTCTTTAGAATATCCACATGGAAACATTGTGTGTATATAAATACATATAAGATGCATATATAAAAATGTACACTAAAGTTAGGGACAGAGATGGGAGTTGGACAGAACTCTTGGAGGATGGGTGTGTGTTCCTCTTGTGGAAGCCTTGTAAGTGGGTGGGATAACCTTGAGCTAGTCCAGTCTTAGCAACATGTTTCCCCATTGAATGACAACTTATTTTGGTTTAACTCTAGAAATTGTCCACTTAAAAACAAATGTTTGTTAAGGAATTAATAGCTTCTAGGCACCCTTCCAAACAATTGGAACATATACCAGTAAACAAAGCAGAGTAAATAACTCTGACTTAGTGGAGTTTGTATTCAAGTTGGGAGGAGGGATAGAAAGAAACAAACTAAATCAGTGAATTTTACAGGACGTTAGCAGTTGCTAGATGCCATAGCAGAAAAGAAAATGTAAATGGTGGAACAGAAAAAGGAGACAGGAGCTGTGGAGAGGGAGGCCAGAGCAAACTGCATCATGAAGAAGTTGGTCGAAGACCCGCACGGTGGCGCACGCCTGTAATCCCAGCGGCTTGGGAGGCAGAAGCAGGAGGATCCCAAGTTCGAGATCAGAGGCAGTCTGTGTAACTTAGCAAGACCTTGTCTCAAAAAAATGGGCTGGGGATGCAGCTCAGTGGTCCAGCACTTGCAGAGCATGCAAGCACAAGGCCCTGGTTTCAACCCCAAGTACCTCGAAAAAAAAAAAAAAGTTGGTGGAGGGAGAAAGCGTCAAGTAAACATTGAGAAAATGAGATTTAAGCAAAACTTGGTGAGGGAATGTGAGCAACTTATCTAAGTGAATATTTGGTGGGAGAACATCACACTCAGAGGGAATTAGGGAAGGAGAGTTTCAGGGCTGGTGTGTCCTCTGCTGCTTGCTGGATGGCAAGGGAGGTGGTGTGGCTGGAAATGGGTGAGCAACAAGGGCAGAGTTATGGGGGAGAAAGATGCAAAATGGGGGGCAGTTTGGGGAACTATATGAAGTTTTCAGTAGTGATGTGAGAAGATGTCTCATTCTAAAGGATCGCCACAGTTCCTATGTTGACAATAAGTTTGAGGAAAACATGGGCGGGGGCATGGGAGCAGCTGGGGGCTGCTTCAGAAATCCCAGAGCAAGACACTGGGAATGCATCAGACCAGGTGGCCTATGTGATGGTGGTGAGAATTAGTAAGATTCTGAGACTGTTTTGGAAATGCAGCAAACAGGTATTTAAAATAATGGGCATGGAGTATTAGAGAAAAAGAGGAGTCATGTATAATAGGAAGGTTTTTGGCCTCTAATCTGTTGTTATTGTTGTTAGGTGTCATTTAGTCAGGTCTGACTCACAGCAACCCTCATAGGGTTTTCAATGGCTGATTGTGTAGGGATTGCTTTGGGAGTGGGCTGTCACGTCCTTCTCCAGTTTGTGCCGTGCTGTGATCGAACCCATGTCCTCAGAGAGTGCAGTGTGCCACTCTACCAACTGAGCTAAACTCCAGCCTCACAACTCCAATCTGTTGTTGTTGTTGTCAGGTGCTGTCAAGTCAGTATTCCACTCATAGCAACCCTACATACAACAGGGGAAACACTATTGTCAGTGCTTCTCTGCTATTCATAAAGATTTCAATGGCTGATTGTTTTTTGGGAGTTGGGTCCTTATCCCAAGCCTACAGCACCTGGAGTTCCCAGGCGGTCTCCCATCAGGTACTAATCCAGCTGACCCTGCTTAGCTTCTGAGATCTGACAGGATCGGATGCCACAATGATATGGATGCAGGCTCTAATCTGTTAGCTGGAATAAATGGAAAGACAGAGTTCTTATCAACTAAAGTGGGAAAAAGTGAATTAGCTTTAGTAGAAAAACTAGGAGTTCAATTTTGGTCATTTTAATTTGAGGATGCCTCTTAAACATCCAAAGAGTGATACTAGATATAGGTAGTGGGATATTTTATTCTGGACTGCGTTGAAAATAGAACACATTAAAACAATTACAACATGTACCAGTAAACAGCAATAAACAAAAATAGTATTTAAGTCCACAGAGATAGTTTGTCTCATGCTTGCAGGAAATATGCAAATCTTGAGTGATTGTGGCTTCTTCACAGACACCTACGAAATGATACTGAGTTGCAAGCATGTTGATTGTACAAAATTCATTTCATTCTTAATTCACGTCAAATTCCTACTTCAAGGGAGATGTTGCAAAAGGTACATCTTGGCTCTCAAATAAGAGGTGATTAGGCAGCTCCTAAAACAAGACAGAGCAATGACAGATGACCATGGTGGCAGAGAAAAGTACCATGAAGTGGCAGTAGCGAGTTATTGACCATGAACTATGTTTCAGACACAGTGACCAACACCTTACATGCATCAACTCACCCAGTGCTGACAGCACTTTAAGGCAAAGTGCTATAGCTACCCCACTTTACAGATGAGGAACTGAGGAGGAAAATCCTGCCTACACTAGAGAACAGTGTGACCTTGAACAAGTCATGCCCCTCAGTTTTATCAAAGTCTACATTTCACATATGAGAGAGAACATGTAGCATTTGTCTTTCTGAATCTGTGTTATTTTGCTTAACATGATAATCTCTAATTCCATCTGTTTCCCTACAAATGACATAATTTCATTCTTCTTCTTAGCTGAATAATACTCCATTGTGTAGATATACCACGTTTTCTTTATCCATTCATCTATTGATACACATCCACATAACTTGGCTATTGTGAATAGTGTTGGGCCTACTTCTTAACTGGCCTAAAGGCTTCCACTTTCTCTTTTTTGGAAGGATTACAGTAGAAAGGTTCCTTTTAGGAACTCAGATGCCACACAGCGAGGCAGCCCACACAGTCACATAAGAGAGAATTGATGATGCTTGTCACCAGCTCTGAGTCCCCAGTCTGTTCTCCAAAGGCCTCTATTTTTCCTAAGCCCCTTGGTTGCTGTAGAGGGCACCTTCATCCACAGAATCACACAATATATGGATTTATTTTTTAAGCCACAAAGTTTGGAGTCCTTTGTCCAACAACACTCAGTAACTGAAACAGGTACTACTCATATGCCTGGGTTATAGATACAGAAACTAGAACTTATAATTAATGGAAGATCAGAGACAGGCGCAGTGGTGGTGCATGCCTGTAATCCCAGAGACTCAAGAGTCAGAGGCAGGAAGATCGCAAGTTTGAGACCGGAGGCAGTCTGCATAATTTAGCTAGACCCTGTCTCAAAAATTAAAAAAAAAGAAAGAAAGAATAATGGCAGATCATGTTCTGGTGATGACATTATTATTGTTAGGTGCCATCAAGTCAGATCTGGCTCTTAGTGACCCTATGTATGACAGAATGAAACACTACCTGACACTGTGCCATACACATGATCTTTTTATGTTTGAGCCCAATGTCAAAGCAACTGCTTCTTCTCGCTTCCAGTCATGCCACATCAGCAAAAGGAGGTCGCAGGGGCTTTACCCCATTCTGGTCATTAAGGTCACCTCTGCTTTAAGGAGGCAAATCTTCCCCAGCATTCCTTCTCAATGCTTTCCAGCCTGGGGGGCTCATTTCCAGCACTATATTTGACAGTACTTCTCCACTATTTATAGGGTTTTCAATGCATAACTGTTTCAGGAGTGGACTGCCTGGTCCTTCTCCCTAGTCTGTCTTAGTCTGGAAGGTCAGCTGAAATGTGTCCACCATCGGTGGCTTTGCTGGTCTCTGAGATATTAGTGACATAGCTTTCAGTATCACAGTAGCACACAAGCCCTCACAGCAAGACAAGCTGACAGATATGTGGGGGGTACCAACGACAGGAGAGAATACATATCTGGAGAGATCCATTAAATCCCAGAGTCCACATGTGAGAACGTTGTGCCAACCTACCTCTCACCTTTGTGCCAAATGACCACTCTGCTCCTTCTGCAGCCTCTGAGTTGGGACACTATTTTTGTTTATGACAAGAGCTGCTAAGCTTGTATGTGTTCCAAAAATCTATTCATTCCAATTATTTCTAAAGTTCCTGGAAGTATTTAGCAAATAATGTGTACTAAGTACACTGTGAATACTTCACATGGATTACAAATGGAAAGGCAGAAACCTGGAGAAACCTCTCTTGGGGATCTTTAATTTCCTAAAGCCTAAGGTGGTTACTTTTAGCCTTTAAATTCCTGTTGTCCGCCTTGCCTCAGCAAATGAAGTGAGCTAATAGTGTTAATACAGAAATTGTCTGAATTTTGGTTTGTGTAGATTTACAATCTACTTGCCATATTAACTAAATCAGATAGCTTTTCCAGTTCCATCTGTGTACATAGGCTCTCTCCCATGATCTTCCACATCCATTATTATTGAACTTTGTAAACTGGCACAGTAACATTACAATAATACTTTGTTGCACCAATTTTATAAACTTTTACAGTGCAATACTTGTTATTTTTCTGAGGCAAACCAAAGGTATATTGCTCAAGATTCTTGTTGCTGCCTTTAGCAGCATTTGATGGAGAATCTTTTTTTTATTATTTATTTATTTATTTATTTATTTTTCTTATTTTTTTTGGCGGTACTAGGTGTTGAACCCAGGGGCATGTGCTTGCATGCTTTGCAAGTGCTGTACCACTGAGCTGCACTCCCAGCATTTTTTTTTTTTTTTTTTTGAGACAGAGTCTCGTTAAATTATGCAGACTGCCTCTGGTCTTGAACTTGAAATCCTCCTGTCTCTGCCTCCTGAGTCACTGGGATTACAGGCGTGTGCCACTACACCTGGCATTATGGAGGATCTTTTATACATTTGTAATAGATAAAAATAAACCAGATAGCAATTTAAAAAAAAAAATCATAAACCATGTACCAAGAGTTTGGTTGAAATCGTGTTGTTGTTTTTGTTAGGTGCTGTCAAGTCATGTCCAACTCATAGCGATCCTCATAGAGTTTTCAATGGCTGATTGTGTCGGGATTGCCTTGGGAGTGAATTGCCATGTCCTTCTCCCATTTTTGTGGTGCTGGGAATCAAACTTGGGACCTCAGAGGCTGCAGAGCCGTGCTCTACCAACTGAGCTAAATCCCAGTCCTGAAATTGTGTAGGATAAGTTAAATTGCACTCCACTAACCAATATGAGTATATTGCTCTAAGTATAGTTACGTTGAAATAAAGTTTTAAAAAGAAAAAAAAAAAAAAAAAAAGGACAGCAACACAGCTAGCTTTCAATGTGCACTTAGAATTTCCAAATTTCTGTCATGTAGAGAAAGAGACCAGTGCTTCATGACTAAGTTTCAAAATAAGTGGGACCAAACTCTGTACCTGATACTTCCTTTTATATGAAGCTAAAGTAAAATTTGTCCAGAAAATTCAGCCACTGTAAAATAATCGGAAGAGGAAAATAAGCAAATGAGGTAAAACAAAAACCTTAAATATTTTGCATTGGAAGAAGCTGTGGCAGTGATTTAGAGAGGTAACATACACTTTCTCTTCAGACTGCACCCCAAAACCACCCTACACTTACATCAGGGTCTGTCAAAATGTGGACTCAATGACGGCTGAATGGCATTCTTCTCTTACATGATTGCTGAAGATTAGGGTGAATGGAAATGTGTTGGGGTGTGAGGTGGGGTAGGGAAAATACATACACAAATATAAATATACCATAATTTTCAAATGAAACCAAAGTTGCTGTGGGAGGACAGGGTGTCTAATTCACATATTATGCCTCAGCACCCCTAGACTTCTCCTCACTTATATATAAAACCTCTGTGGTTTCCATACTTATTTGGATAGCAGTAATAACATACACTTAAGCTTTACAATGTGCTATTATATCTGACACTCGATTTGATCCTCATAACAAGCCTTAGCTTCCCTGTTGTTGTTGCTAGGCACTATCAGGTCAAGTCCAACTCATAGCGACCCTCATAGGGTTTTCAATGGCTGATTTTTTCGGGATTGCCTCGGGGATGGATTGCCACGTCTTTCTCTCATTTTTGTGGTGCTGGGGATCAAACCCCAATCCTCAGAGAGAGCAGCACAGTGCTCTACCAACTGAGCTAAATCCCACCCCTTTCCTGACTTTGTAGGTGCTGTTATATCCAGGGGCTGGGGTTTAGCTCAGTTGGTAACACACCACTCTGTGGTCTCTGAGGTCCTCAGTTTAATCCCCAGCACAACAAAAATGGGAAAAAGATGTGGCAATCCACCCCCAAAGCAATCCCGAAACAATCAGCCATTGAAAACCCTGTGAGGGTCTCTACAAGTCAAACACAACTCAACAACACCTAACAACAACATTATATCCAAGGTCCTAAAGAAAGGAACAGACCAGGATTTAGCTTAAGACTCTAAAACATCATAGCTTCAGGTGGAAATCTTTGACTCCAACTTTCTTTAGAGAAAGGATGTGTAAGTAATATTTTTATGTTTAATTTTTATGGCACAAACTCATTCTAATCTGATATTCCTGGTCATGTAAATGTATAATGCAAGCTTTCTTTATTAAAAACAACTTAAAATAGTCTCCATATTGCCAATGACCACATATCCGAAGAGTTCCATTACTTGACATCCTCCCACAAGCCAGCCCCCAGAGCTTCCTACACCGGAGTCCACGGTTTCCCAGAAAGCAAATGTAGCATTGGAGACCTCACCAATGATGACAGTCACCATCAGCATCTCACCTGTGGCTATTTCCTCAGCCTCTAATTAGAACTTCACTTGTTAAATTCAATTTATTTATTTTCATTGCGGTATAATGTACACACATCAAAATTCACAGATCATTCCAGAAAGTTACCCTGGATCTCTTCCCAGGCAATCTACACTCAACCACTGCAGCAAAACTTTCCTGGGGAGACAGAACAGGAACATTTATCCACCCCAAATAGAGACAACCCAGAAAGACCTGAGGAGCCAATCAAGTCCAGGTTGCTGGGGTTACCCGCGAAGTATGGGGAGCTCATGGGCCTCACTTACGGATAGCTACCTCACTGGGAAGTCCCACCAAGGAACCCAGAGAGTTCCCACAAGGGACCCCAACTCCATTGGCCTCTTACTGGTGAATACCATTAGGCCATTTACCATTAGAGGCCCAACTCTCAGCTGGGCAATTAAGCCGTGACTGTGGACCAAAGTCTCAACAACTACAGCTGGGTAGCTAAGCCCACTGCACGGCTGTGACTGTGGACCAAGGTCTCCTGTAGGTCATCGCAGCTGCTTTGCTTCAAGAGGGTGATGGTCATGTCTAGCCCAGAGGCAATGGCCACACTACAGCCAATTTTCTGTTATTTTCACCAAATATTTGCATTGTTTGTTCTAGAATTTTATATCCAGATTCTGTATGTGCGCACGTCTGTCTTCCTTCTCTCGACATAATGCTTTGGAGAGGCATCCACACCATCGTACATGTAGGGATGTCATGTGTTCATCCTTTTCACTGAGTACCAGTCCATGAATGAATGCAAGGGCTTCCTTATCCTTTCCCCTGTTGATGGATATCTGGATGCTTCTCTGTTCTTATACGGCCTCATTTTAAATACCAAATTTTCAGTTCTTACAGTGGATCCACAGATGAAGAAATGCACATTTTGCTTTGAGTACAAACGTGTGTGCAAACGCATTAAGGTACAATTTACGTTTTGAATATAAATCAGTCTGGCTTCCAGACTCAGCGGCTGTGCCGTTGACAGTAGGGAGGCGGGGGATGGTATCCTCAAAGAGCTCCACAGAAGGGAGAGGCTGCTGTCTGGGCTAAATAGTAGGAGCTGTCCTCACAAGAAAGGGATGTCATTTCGGCAAGAGCTGTCATCATGATGTGACAACCCCATGCACAGTGCTTTGGCTGTGAAAATGCTTCTATCATATTCAACAGCAAGGTTCTGGCATCATGTACACACACAGATCAAGTCTTCTGATCATTTAAAATCCCGGTTTCAGCCTCTCTCCCTTCCTCTGAGACACCCAGGCTCATTATCATTTGCCTATTAAAGCACAGAACTAAAGCCTTATGCACACAGCTAATTTGACTTTCTGGGGTGTAATAAATGAGTCCATTAACATTCACTATATGCACTTATCTAGTGCCTGCTGTGTGCTAAACCCTACATAGCGCTAGGTGGATTTCTTAGCCAGTTGCAAAAATGTGGGATGCTGTAAATTAAAGAATGGTTGATTTTAGAAAGTCTGAGTCCTGGTCTTGATTTTTCACTTGACTATTCTGAGACTTTAGGCTGGGGTTTAGCTCAGTTGATAAACTGCCATTCCATACTCTCTGAGGACCTGGGTTCGATCCCCAGCACCACAAAAATGGGGGAAGGATGTGGCAATCCACTCCTGAAGCAATCCTGAAACAATCAACCATTGAAAACCCTATGAGGGTTGCTATGAGTCAGACTTGACTCCATGGTACCTAACAACAACAATAATTCTGGGACTTTGGGCATTCACTGCAACTTAGAACCTCAGTTAAGTGTTAATGTTCAGGAGGTTCTAATTTTCCAGGTCAAAAACTAAGCTTTCCAGATCAAAAACAAATGTAAATGTCTTAAATTGTCCTACCATCTCTGGCTGCACAGCAAGGAGGTCCAGCTCAGCGTAGCTGCCTAGCTTGAAGAGTTCCTCTAGTAACTTAGGTTAAGCCAGGTCCTTAGCTTCATCACAGAAAAGAACTCCAGGACGAGTCAATGGGAGTGAAACAAAGTTGTAGAGTTTATTAAGTCCTCACTTTAGACTACATGTGGGCCCTCAGAGAGACAGGGAGGTATCCAGGACACGGGCATGGGCTTCCCAGGAAAGCCCAAAAGGAAAAAGCCCCTGGGCACGGGTTCTCTCCAGTTTTCTTTAACCTAGGGCACGCCCTGTGTGATGTCAGCCCTGGGCGCCCAGCTCTGGGCTCTCAGTGTGACGTGAGTCTCAAACACCTGGAGAAAGGCCCCTGTCATGGGCTAGGGAGGTGCCAAAAAGATCAAAAGAAGAATTTCCATTGTTTAGGTTTAAGAAAAAAGTCACAAGGGAGTCTCCTGGGCATGACTCAAAGAAACAGAATCACAGAGGGGAAAGCAAGGTCAAACTCAAAGGTTACACACATGTTTGACCCCAAGCCTGGCTTATTACTATTCTACCATTTTCATTATTTAAAATGTCTCCCCAAAATAATGGCTCTAGGCAGACAGTCCTCACAGCAGTTTTTGGTGGCTGTGTCAAAGTTCTTGATTCTCAGCTGGCGAGACTCAAAGCAGATTCTGGGGTGAAAGCTCTTTCCCTTTCTGTGTCCCCCACATTTCCCTGTCTTTCTATCCTGCCTCACTGCCACTCAGCTACTTAGAGTTCCAACTATTCAGGATGACATAGTGTGTGTGTGTGTGCGTGTGTGTGTGCGCATGTGTGTACACGCATGCACACGTGTATTTTCACACATGTGCATTCGTGGTGCTGGGGCTTGAACTCGGAGCCTTACACATGAACTCTGTCCCCCACCCCAGGATGGCAGAAATTTAACCTTAGTGAATCCAGGTAACCTCACTTACATAAGAGATCTTCCATCCACTTACAATCCTTCTCATTTCTCCCCAGAGCTGTCACTGAGCCCCCCAGGTTTATGAATATTCATGGGGAACCAATGGACTCTCTGGCGATGTTTCTTACCCACGTGCCACCTGCTGACTTCCGCTCCTATTTGGCTCTTGATTCCTCACTTCTCTGGCAAAGTTCCTGGCTCTACTTTAAGGCCTCTGGCTTTTGTACTGGGTCCTCTGGCTTCAGGGCCCCCTCTGCACTCCTCTGGACTTCAGGAGACATCTGTGACCTTCCTCCTGCCTCTGTGCTCAGCCTGTCAGCCCCACTAGGGCTCCTTCACGCCGTGCTCATAAACACTGTGCCAACATGTCTTCTCTCCTCATCTGTGCCGTGGTTGGATGCCCAGGCTTCTGAAATGTGATTTTCTCAGGCTCGGCATAGAAAGCAATGCACCAGCCAGGTTCCTTGGAGGATGCAAGGGAACTTTATGCAAATTAGAAGAAAGCACCCTCCTTTATGGACAGATTGCCAATAGGCACCCCTTCTGGGCAGACCAATTAGAAGACTTCCTCCTTGTCACAGGACTTGCAAAGCGGGGTACAAATGGACATTTTTTTCCAGTCCCTTGACCCCTACCCCGAGGGCAATTTTCCCGGCTATGTGTACAACTTGATCCCTCCGTCTCCTTCTCAGATCCCCGATGCCTGGGTTCTCTCCTGCCGTCCTCCTCTCCATACAATTATTGATTATTGATTATTGGTTTTCAATTATTGGTTATTGTTATCGATTATTGATTATCAGGTGCCTTAGCTTCTTTCACTTCTATTGTTCTCCTTCCTCCCATCCCAAAGGACACAGCAACTTCCTGTGGTCACAGAACTCTCCCAGTGTCTCTTTCATTAGCTCTGACTCAGGAATACAAGGACTGTCCCTTCAAACAATGGTCACAGCCATGCAGATTCAAAGTCTATGTGGAAGCCAAAGCCGAGACGTGACTATTGCTTTCCCTTGGCATTTGGGGTGTCAGGGATCTCTGCCTATGGAGAAAAATGGCAAGGTGAGTTGCCCAAGTGGAGGAAGGATCATAGGGTGGAGGACAATGCATGGCCAGGGGAAGTCAAGGCAGCATGGGGCTGAGACTGTCTGGCAAGCAAGGACTTTCCATGGGCGGCAAGGGCTGGTGTTCACTGGCAGCCTCCAGCCATGGCTCCTATCAGATTTTCATCCAAGGCCTTGTTCTTCTCAGAGATCATCCAGCCAGTGACTGAACCTAATAGCTAAATTCAGTGGGGCTGTTTCTACCTGAAACAGGACTTCTCTTAAGGACCATCTCTGTGCCAGGCGCAGTGTTGCATGCCTATAACCCACAGGACTCGGGAGGCCGAGGCAGGAGGATTGCGAGCTCAGGACCAGAGGCAGCCTACGTAACTTAGAAAGACTGTCTCAAGATTAAAAAAATAAATAAAAAAGGAATGGGGGCTGCAGCTCAGTAGTACAGCACTGGTGAGGTATTCCTGAGGTTCCAGGTTCAAATTCCAATACTGCAAAAAAAAAAAAAAAAAAAAAGGACTATGGACCATCTTTTCTATCAAGTCTCCCCCTGGGTTAACACCTGGCCAACTCTGTAAGATCCTCTCTGTGGGTTTTGGTTCTCGCTGTACCCCTGTTTTCTCCACCTTTATGTTTCACAGGTGATTCATAAATCTCTTGTGTTGAGAACTTGATGTCACTCCTCAGAGAACCAAAACTGAGTCAGATCTGATCGTAGTTCAGGTAATTAATCAAATAATACTCTGCTAAGTACTTGAGTGTTGACTAGCCAAACACTCTGTATAATTCCCATTGCCTCTCATATTCTCTGACCACGTCTTCATTTCTTCCTAGAAAATGTGAGTGAAAAAAGCCACTGCAAGCCCAGATAAATCATTCCAGTTTGCAAATGTCCAAACACAGATTGTTTTTCAGTATTGGAGATCAAATCCAGGGCCTTGCACATGTTAAGCAAGAGCTCTACCATGGAGCTCTATCCCCAGCCCTCCAAATGCAGACTTAATTATTCCTGTCCTCGTCTTATCTTCCCAATAGTCATCCTGACTCACGACAACAAAGCAAAATGGCGTACGAATTACCTTGCAAAGCTACCGCTAACCCTATGGCACTACTTCTCCTTGAATAGAGCCCTGTTTTATTTTAATTATCCTTCAAAACAGGTGAAAGTAAATAAATCAAAGTGAATTGGAAGGTGTTACAACTGCTGCTTTGATAAATAGCCAGTTGGCACCACCACAACCAATGCAATTTTTGTCATGTGGAAAGGAGAAATCATTGAAAGTAGTCATTTTTAGGTTGTGCATATTCTCTTAATGAAAAACTCCAGAAGTGTAGATGTCATGTACATGTATTCATTACTTTCTTCCTAATCTGGAATTTTTTAAATATCTTGTTGAAAAAATGCCTTTTATACATAAAAAGCCAATTAAATGATAGAATTACTCAACCTGATTGCTTAAATTATTATCTAGATGTGGCCTTGAAAGGCATTAGATTCTTTTCCAAAATCAAGCCCATTTTAGAAAGACATGTTCACTGGGAGATAGCATGGCTCATTAGCTTTTTTTGTGTAACTCAGAAGAACTGGGGAGGGATTTTCTGGGCCAGACTCCAGAACAGAGCCACACTTAGAACTCCAACTGGGTCTGCTATAACCAGAAATGAGGAGTTCCAATGAGAGAGAGAGAGAGAGAGAGAGAGAGAGAGAGAGAGAGAGAGAGAGAGAGAGGGGGAG
>VMDO01015065.1:0-52375 GCA_007922755.1 Pedetes capensis | reverse complement strand
TGTGAGATGTAAAAAGAGCTAACGTTTCTTTGCATGACTAATTCTAAATAATGTGTCCAACACAGGAAGTCACAGGTTCTTTCACAGGAGATTGGTATGAAACACCTCATACTGTCCCAGGCATCAGTTATGGAGAGAGTTAAATTATAGGAAGCATGCAATTCAACTAAGCCACCATCTTTACACTTACGGAAATGAACACAAGCTAACTTAAACACATGCATGCCTTATTTAAAGGTTTTGCTACCTGAAACACTGTTATTACACTCCAAAAAAACTACAACTTTGGTCCAATAAAACAGACAAAACAGTTTTACAATTATTTCTTTGTACATGTTTGACTACCAATCTCTTTGTATACATTTTGACCATTAATTACAAGATGTACATCTGCACAATATGTATAAAATAAGTTATTAAAAAGGAAGACACTATTAAAACTTTCAAAAAGAAAACTGTACAATTAATTTACAGGTATAGTAAAATGAATTTTGTGCCAAGTTTTTCTTCCACATTATAAACTATTTGGTAGAACTGAACCTTTTAGTTTACTGATATATTTTTTAATAAACCTGAAAGTCATTTGAATAGTAGTGGTTAGCTCATTAATTGGAGTGCTAACAACTTCCAGCGCTGTTAGCAGATTCTGAACTTTTTAAATATCTACTATAGTCTGCCAACATGCTCTAATGCAATAGTTACCTTTCACCAATATAAATACTAGTTTTCTGTTAGAAACTGTATTTGGACCTAAGATCCAAAATAATTTTTTTACTTTTTACAAAATGACAGTGTTTACTACACAGCTGACTTTAATCAAATTTTACTAACTGTAAAGGCATAGTATCAGTATTTGTGTCAAAAGGCAGTATTCCACAGTATGAACGCTTGAGCATCATCAGTTTAGGACGACACCATCAGGAAGTACCAACTGCTATATAGGAGTCAATTCAAAATCATCATTAACATCAACAAGGGGAACATAAAACTCCTGGATTTCGTAAATACTGATAGACTTGTAAGTGGCAGGATCAAGTTCCTGGAGTTTGAGCTGCCATTCTAACCTCTGGACGGCGTTTAAAGCTGCAGCTTCATGTTGCTGCCTCATTAAAAGACAGGTCTATTTAAAAGAAGAGAAGAGTTGATTATTCTGTTAAATTTGCTCTTTTAAAATTCATCTCACCATACAGTTTCTTTAGGGACTAAGATGGATACTTTAGGAGCACTAAAAAGGGTCAAATTAAGTCTCTTTCAGTTATACCCTATTTGTATCAACACATCAACCTTTTCTGGGTCTGCCATGTCATATTCATCTTATAACCTTTTAGTTGCTAATATTCTTTCAAATTATCAAAGGGATCATAAAATCTAAGGAGAAATGATTCAAATTTTCAAATCAAATAATTTTCCTTACAGGTCTGCAAAATATATTGATTTTCTTAACATCCTCCTATTCTTCATACTAACGCTAGTTCTTAAAATGGACTTGCAGTCTTTACTTCCCTTTACCTTTCCTATTGCAGTCCAGTGTAAAAATTTATGACTAAATGTTTCTTTGCTTTCCTAATGATTTCTCTGTAATAGAGCTTAAGTTTCTGTCTAAGGAGTGGGTTTATTCACTTAAACTGACTTATAAGCATACATACCTTTAGTTTATCAAATTTATCATCCACATCTTGTAACCAGGACATGAACTGTCTTGCATTAAAGCGATCTCTCACAGAAGTTTTACTATCATCAGACTGAAAGAAAATGTTAAACAGAGCTGAATACTGTAGTAAACCACTTTTAAAATCTGTATGCCATTTATAATACATTTTAAATAGTACATGTCCCATTTTTGTTGTTGTTGTTGTTAGGTACCATCGAGTTAATGTCTGATGCATAGCAACCCTACCTACAACAGGCAAAACACTATTGTTAATGCTTCTCTGCTATTCATAGGGTTTTCAATGGCTAATTTGTTGGGAGTGGGCAGCCAAGTCCTTCTCCCAAACCTATAGCACTTGGTGTTCCCAGGTAGTCTCCCATTCAAGTACTAAGTAGGCCTGACCCTGCTTAGCTTCCAAGATCTGACAGTATAATAAACCACAGTAGTATGGCTGCAGGCTCCATTTTTATTAGTGATGAAAAATATTTTTCGAAAAAGATAACAATTGATAAAGCTTTATTTCCATATCAAGCAGACTAGTTATCAGAAATCTGAGATGCTTTTGTTTTTGTTTTTGGTACTGGGGGAGTGTTGAACCCATGGCCTCGTGAATACTTTGCAAGGGTTCTAACACTGAGGTGCATCCCCAACCTCTTTTATATTTTTTATCTTGAGACAGGGTCTCACTAAGTTGCACAGGCTGTCTCTGGTCTTGAACTTGGTGATCCTCCTGCCTCTGCCTCCCAAGTCACTGGGATTACAGATGTGTACCACGATGCCCAGCTCTGAGGATGCTCTTTTTAGTAACTACTAAATAGAATCCTATTGCTCTGTGAGTCAAAATGTTTCTCAAAAAGGCATGTCATGAAATACTATGCCTGTGACGTCCTTATTAAAGGATAACTAATTTCAGATTTAATTTTAATGTTAAAGTATACCACATGCAAGGAGAAAATGGGTTCAGGTGGGAGGCAGCTGCCACTGAAACCAACATTTCTTATAGGACCAATCTTCTGGAGTGCTCATAAAGGAGTTCTACATCAACTCTTAAGAATATCAGTTTTGAGCTGGGCACAGTGGCGCACACCCATAATCCCAGCAACTCGTGAGGCGGAGGCAGGAGGATGGCAACTTTGAGACCAGAGGCAGTCTGTGTAATTTAGCGAGACCCTGTCTCAAAAAAGTAAAAAAATGGGCTGGGGGTGCAGCACAGTGGTACAGCACTTGCAGAGCATGCAAGCATGAGGCCCTGGCTTCAAGCCCCAGTACAAAAAGAGAATATCAGTTTTGGAATTAAGATAAGCTGTATTTAAATTTCACACCTTTCTGTGTAACCCTGAACTAATTATACACTTTGAATTTTCTCTTCTGTGTAATGGGAGAAGAGTACCTCTCGAAAGCTTGTTTTGAGAACTAAGAGTCTCCAATCCCTCTTCAAAATGCTTGTGTACATTAGAAGCACTCAATCCAACATTCTAGGCACTACTATTACTGCCACACTACCAGTGCTGTCAGCATCAGGTAGCCCTACAATCATACTCTTCACATTCTTGGCAACTGTCACTTCTTTTCCTGTACTCAAGGAAGACATTTTGACTACTTAAATTTTATTGCTAAAACTTTTTTACTATTACAAGTTTATTTTGAAAAATAAGCAGCATGACAGGAGAGTAGGCAAGTGGGTGAGCCAAGCCCCTGCCAAAGGAAGGGAAGACTTCCTCCTTAGTTCCTCAGGGGCCATTCTCAGAGGAAATAAGTCTGTACTAAGACCTACTTTAAAGCCAGCTATGCAAGCGGTCTGTATATAATTAAGATCCTAAAAGTGCAAAAATATTTTTAGGATAAATTTCCCTATCATGAGAATAAGCCTTCCATTTTGATATCTCATCATGCTTAATTTTAATTTAAAATCTGTCAGTCTGGATCACTATGAAAATCTGGGGCAGGGTACAATAAACTATGTATGTTATCAAAATCCCTCCATAACTGAAAATTTATCTTACTTTTTAGAGAGAATAATGAACATCAGGTAGAAATCCTAGAAAAGTAAATTTAGTCTAAAGCAGTAATTTCTTCAGCTCAGCATGAAAACGTTTTTTCCTCAGCTGATTAAGTTTTTCAGCTCTTTAGGCTGATTGTGTCCATACCTTGTTTTATCTCTGATTTTGGGATCACTCTGAGTTTACTGGGAAATACACTTTTTTTTTTTTTTGAGGCAGGGTTCACCTTGAACTTGCAATCCTCCAGCCTTAGCCTCCTGAATGCTGGGATTACAGGCATGCACCACCATGTACAGGTGAAATTCTCTTTTTAACCTCTATGGGGCTGGGCAGTCCTCACTTTGCTCTACTTCACTACTAATTTGTTTTCATCTGTCTTATACCTTAAAGAATTTTCTTAATGTTTTGATCTAGTAGTTTCCCATCTCAGTTTCCAGCCCTTTTATGGGTTTAGTCATATTTATATATGTCTTTTGTCATTTCAACGAATTTTGGAAGGTAGAAAGAATAACCAGATGTATTTACTCAACCATTTTAAACTAGACATCTTTAAGAGATTTTCCTTATGGCTTGATTATAAACCTCCACTTATCTAAAATTGATTTCATTATTCTGTAATTGCACAAAACTTAAAAGCACTCAAGATACCGCAGTCCAATGTTGCTTTTAGCAACATAAACTGTTAATTTCAGCTATCAGACAATCATCCATTCTTCCCTTTAAAATCTTTAAATATGTAAATTCTAGAAAGTCACTCAGTTGCCTCTTCAGAGTCTGTCTGTTCCCTTAGAGTCAAACAGTTGTTTCTTAGGATCCAATTATTTAACAGCTTTTGTAGATGACTCTGAACACTATCAAATGAAATAAAACTTGTTGTTAGGTACTGTTGCATCAGGTCTGCGTCATAGCAACCCTATACACAACAGAAGAAACACTCTCTGAAACTATACCATGCCTAGCACTATGCTAGTACTTCTCTGCTATTCATAGGGTTTTCAATGGCTGATTGTTTTGAGAGTGGGCTGCCTGGTCCTTCTCCCATTTTGGCACCCAGGACCTCAGTGCAGAGCAGCACTCTACCAAATGAGCTAAACTTCAGCTGAATTAAAGGCTAGTAGTAGCTTAAAATTGAAACCTGACCTAGACACATCCTACCAATTATGGGATACAGCAAAGGCTGTTCTAAGACAGAAGTTCATAGCCCTGGGCACCTTCATCAATAAGTTAGGGAAGGTCCAATTAAATAACTTAATGACACATCTCAATGTGTCACTAGAAATGACTAGAAATGACATAACTTAATGACACATCTCAATGGCACTAGAAAGGCAACAATAAGCCAATTTCCAAAATGAACACTCAGAAATTATAGAGATCAAGGCAGAAATGTCTCAATTAGAATCCAAAAAGACAATTCAAAGAATTAATGAGTTTAAGAGCTGGTTCTTTAAAAAGATTAATAAAATAGATGCCCCTTAGATAGTCTCACCAGAAAAAAGAAAAGGAAAAACCCAAAATAAAAAAATTAGAGATGAGAACGGGATCATAATGACTGATACCAACAAAATACAGATGGTCATCAGGGAATACTTAAGAAACTGTACTCCCCCAAAAACAGAAATACAAAAGAAATGGATAAGTTCAGTAACACATATGAATTACCAAAATTAAGCCCACAGAACATAAGCAATCTAAAAAGACTCATTACATTCACCAAAAGAGAGAAAGTAATAAAAAGTCTCCCAGCAAAGAAAAGCCCAGGTACTGACAGATTCACAGCAGAATTCTATCAAACCTTCAAAGAGGAATCAATACCTATTCTCCTCAAACTATTTCATAAAGTGGAAAAGGAAGGGGCACTCCCAAACTCATTCTGTGAACCCACCATCACCTTGATACCAAAACTGGGCAAGGATATTTCAAAGAAAGAGAACTATACACCAAATTTTCCTGATGAACATCGATGCAAAAATTCTCAACAAAATCCTGGCAAACTGAATTTAGCAACACATAAAAAAGATTATACACCATGATGAGGTAGGTTTCATTCTACAGATGCAAAGCTGGTTCAACACAGAAAAATCAATCACTGTAATTCAATATATCAAGAAACTTTCAGACAGAATTCACATGGATCATCTCAATCTATACTGAGAAGGCCTTTGACAAAGTACAATGTCCTTTCATGATAAAAATCCTGGAGAAGATGGGCATAATAGAGAAATACCTCAACATCATGAAGCCTATTTATGACAAACCTACAGCCAATAACACATTAAATGGAGAACAACTGAAAACATTTCCTCTAACATCAGGAATAAGACAATGATGTTCATTCTCTCTTCTCTTATTCAATATTGTGATAAAAGTCCTAGCTAGAGCAATCAGACAAGAGAAAGACATCAAAGGGATACAAATAGACAAAGAGGAGGTCAAATTATTCTTATTCATGGGTGACATGACCCTTTACCTAAAGGGCCCCCAAAATCCCTATAGAGAACTCTTAGACCTAATTAACTCCTTCAGCAAATTAGCAGGATATAAAATTATCATTCAAAAATCAGTAGTCTTCCTTTACACCAAATATGAATAGGAAGAGAAGGAAATTAAGGTAATAATCTCTTTCACAGTAGCTCACCAAAAAATTAAATATTTAGGAATCAATCTAAACAAAGACCCTGAAGACCTCTCTACAAGGAAAACTTCAAAACATTAAAGAAAGACATCACAGAGGATCTAGAAGATGGAAGGACCTCTCCTGTTCACGGACTGGAAGAATTACTATTGTAAAAATGGCTATACTGCTAAAAGCAACTTACAGATTTAATCAAATTCCCATTAAAATCCCAACAACAGATTTTGCAGGAATAGAAAAAATAATCCAAATATTCATATGGAAACACAAAAGACCATGTATAGCCAAAACAATCTTAAGCTCCAGAACTAGTGGAGGCGGGATCACAATATCTGACTTTAAACTATACTATAGGACTATAGCAAGAACAGGTTGGTACTGGCACAAAAATAGGCTTGAAGATCAATGGAACAGAACTGAAGATCCAGAGATGCACCCACACAGCTATAGGCACTTGATCTTTGACAAACGGGCTAAAGATGCTCAATGGAGAAAAGACAGCCTCCAACAAATTGTGTTGGGAAAATTGGAAATCCATCTGCAGAAAAATAAAAATAGACCCATATCTCTCAATTTGTATAAGAGTTGATTTGAAATGGATAAGAGACCCCAACATAAAACCAGGAACTTTAAAACTACTAGAAGAAAAGATAGGAAACACACTCCAGCACATAGGCATAGGAAAGTATTTTCTTAACAAGACTCCAGTTGCCCAGGAAATGGCACTAAGAATTGACAAACAGGATTACATGAAATTAAAAAGCTTCTGTACAGCAAAGGAAAGAATCAAAAGAGTTCAGAATGAATGGGAGAAAATTTTTGCGTCCTACACATCTGACAGAGGACTGATTTCTAGAATTTACAAAAAACTCAAGACAACAAATATCAAGATAGTAAAAAACCCAATATATGTTATTGTTGTTGTTAGGTGCTGTTGAGTCGGTATCTGACTCATAGTGACCCTCATAGGGTTTTCAATGGTTGACTGTTTCGGGATTGCCTTGGGAGTGGATTGCCAGGTCCTTCTCCCATTTTTGCGGTGCTGGGAATTGAACTCAGGACCTCAGAGACTACAGCGCTGCGCTCTACCAACTGAGCTAAATCCCAGCCCAACATACAAGTAGGCAAAGAAAATGAACAGTTCTCAAATGAAGAAGTTTGTAGGGCTAAGAAACACATGAAAAAAAAAAAAAAAAGCTCAATATCCTTAGTAATTAGGGAAATATAAATCAAAACAACTCTGAGACTCCATCTATCTCAAGTAAGGATGGCCAAGATGACCAAAACAAATAACAGATCCTGGCAAGGATGCGGAGAAAAAGGAACCCTTTTACACTGTTGGTGGGACTGTATATTACTTCAACCACTTTGGAAATCAATATAGAGATATCTCAGAAAACTAAAAATAGAATTTCCATACCACCCAGCTATACCACTTGTGGGAATATACCCAATGGGAGTCAAGATATCATACCACAGACACACCTGCATCTCCTTATTTGATGCAGCACTCTTCACAATTGCCAAGGATATGGACCCAAACAAGATGACCATCAACAGAAAAATGGATAAAACGATTATGGCACATATACACAATTGAATATTACTTAGCAATAAAAAAGAATGAAGTAATGTCATTTGCAGCAAAATGGATGGAACTGGAAAATATCATCTTAACTGAACAAACACAGCCTCAAAAAGAGAAATACCTCATGTTCTCACTCATATGTGAGAGCTAAATCTTA
Source organism: Pedetes capensis (assembly GCA_007922755.1). Classification (NCBI taxonomy): domain Eukaryota; kingdom Metazoa; phylum Chordata; class Mammalia; order Rodentia; family Pedetidae; genus Pedetes; species Pedetes capensis. The sequence continues at coordinate 44,344 of VMDO01015065.1, read as the reverse complement.
CTTAAAGGAAGAAAAAAACTATACATAAGTTGTTGTTGTTGTTAGGTGCCGTCCAGTCAGTCTCTGACTCATAGCGACCCTCTGTACAACAGGGGAAACACTATTGTCAGTGCTGTTCTGCTGTTCATAGGGTTTTCAATGGCAGATTGATTTTTGGGAGGGGGTTGCCAGGTCCTTCTCCTAAGCCTACAGCTTTTGGTGTTCCCAGGTGGTCTCCCATCCAGGTACTAACCAGGCCCGACCCTGCTTAGCTTCCGAGCTCTGACGGGATCGGATGCCACAGGGCTACAGCTGCAGGCATACATAAGTAGATATATAAAAATGAACAATTAAACTTAGCAAAGAAGAGAAAATACAAGCAGAGAGAAAGAAGTGGACTAGCAAAGGGAAGTGAAGGTGTGGAAGGTGTGAAGGGAGAGGAAACAAGGTAAAGAGATAAAGGGGGAGAGGATAATCTCAATGTAAATGATTCAGCTTCAAGAGTACACAGGAAAAATAAGAGAATATAACCCATAAATGCATACGAATTTTACTACATATTAATCAAAAGGTTCCACCAACTTTTTAAGTTGATGAAAGTGTAACCAAAAGTGATGTAACAGTTGCATAATGGAAAATGCAAATGCTGTATTACTCTGTACCCCATCAACATTTATAAATTAAGGGAAAAAAGAAAAAAAAAAGAAATCTGATCTAGTTCAATGTCTATTTTTTAATATATGAGAAAAATAAAGCCCAAAGAGGGCTCCGTACCCTTCTCTGGAATAGCTGCTACACATCTTTGTTATTACTAGCTTGTCTGTTTTAAAATAACATTTCATAGTCTGGTTTTGGGTGATAATCTTTCACTATGTTTATATTTTTAAATTTTAACCATATTTTTTCTGTTCTGATCAATAAATTTATTTCTAGTTTTTGAGGCACAAAAAGTTTTGACAACAGATATGGTTGGTTCTGAGTTCATGTACTTTATATGTGGTAGTAAACTTGCTTAAAAACAAAGGTCTAGTTTTCCACAATTTATTCCACCAACATCCAAGATAAAAACAGGAACCTGGCTCTGTTTTAACTCTATCCTTCCTAGAGGTTCCACCTGACTGTACTATGTTTCATGTACAATAGCTTTCCAGCTACCTGAAGGTCAAAATTCAACATATTAACATCTACTTTAGAAACAAATGACAAGTTACAGTTATCGCATAAAGGCACTATCCTAAGTACATGTGTATATTGTGATTGTCTGATTTTATAATATAAACCAGAAAACAGAGGACCAGCTGCTCTGCAAGAACTTTGGTTTAAGATTGTATTTCTCTTCTGAGCATTAATGATTGTTCAATTCAACTTTCTCCTATGGTAATAAATTCTAAAAATTACCATGCTATATTTCTCGAGAGCACTCTATGTATCATTGAGCACCTTACCTGAGAGTCCAATGGCACATTGTACACTTCAGCATCTAGTAAGACAGTACAAGCACTAAATGGCAGTGTTTGATTTGCCAGCGTTCTTGCAGCTCTGTAATGAACTCGTAGAACTTCCTGTTCATTGGATACAATAAGTTTTTCCTAGTTGAACAAAGAATTAAACAAAATCAATTCAACAATTTGTTTCTAAAATAAGAATGCTTAAGATGTGCTAACTGATCAATCTCAGAATAGCTTTTTCTTCACAGTAGGCTTGAGAATTAAACTTAGTCTGAACATTTAATAAAGTCATAAAATATGTGGTCTTTTGTGACTGGTTTATTTCACATAGCATACTATTTTCAAGGTTCATCCCCCTGTAGCATGTACTACATTTCATTCCTTTCTATTCTTTTGTTTGTTTTTGATTTTGAGACAAGGTCTTGATAAATTTCACAGACTGCCTCTGGTCTGGAACTTGCGATCCTCCTGCCTCTGTCTCCCATGTCACTGGGATTACAGGCATGCGCCACCATGCCTGGCTTACTTCATTCCTTTCTATAGACAAATAATAACATTCCACTGTACAGATATACAACATTTTACTTATCCCATTCTGTAATTGTGGGCTGGGATTTAGCTCAGTTGGTAGAGTGCTGCTCTGCAGTCTCTGAGGTCCCAGCACCGCAAAGAGGGGAGAAGGACATGGCAACCCACTCCCCAGGCAATCCCCAAACAGCCATTGAAAACCCTATAAGGGTCACTATGAGTGGGACATGACTTGACAGCACCAAACAACAACAATTCTGTAACTATCATTTGGTTTGAAGGGTGGCAATATGCCACCTCAAAGTATACTGCTTTGGCATAAGGATTATTTTGAGCTGAAATCACATGAAAAACAGCAAATGTAAGAGCACTCTGACTCTGCCTTTTATTCCTGAAAGCAGGAGATAAAACTCTCATGTGAAAGATGTCTTCTCTATACCAGAAGGAAAGAAATATTCTTACCATCAGAGATGTAGAGTCAAGGCCAAGGGAACTCTGTACAAATAGATCTTATTAAACTAACTTTTCATTTAGTTTTCTTTAGTTTCTTTTCCATAGTTGCCCTTCTTTGTCCAACCTAATATAAAAGAATTTAGGTTTTGCCTCTTAAGTCTTCACTACTTTATGAATGTCATGTGAAACTTACACAAAAGCATATATCTGTATGCTTTTCTCTGGTTAATCTATCTTGTGTCAACTGAATTATCAAGCCCAGAGAGAAGCCATAAGCGAGCAAAGGTAATTGTTTGGCTCCTCTACAGATTGTTATTCTTTGGGGCTACTATAAGGAATGCTATTATGAACATTTATGCTCAAGCTTTTGTCTGGATATGTTCTCATTTCTCTTAAGAAAATAACTAGAAGTGGAACTTCTCGGTCTTAAGGTCTGTTTAACTTGTTGAGGGACAGCTAAACTGTTTTTTATACCAGCCTGTATTATTTTACATTCCTACCAATAATATATGAGAGTTCCAATTTCTTTACATCCTTCTCAATGCTTGTCATTATGTCTTTTTTAATTATCGTCTAATAAGATGTGCAGTAGTATCCATTGTGGTCCCAGCTTCTCTTTTATAATGAATATTTTCACAGAAATAAACATATTCTGCTTTCATGAATTAAGTGGGGTCCAAAACTCCCAATTATGTAATAGGCAGAATCCTAAAGTTAATGAAATAAAATGAGCAATCTTCTGCACTTAGCAGAGTGAAAATGAATTCCAAGGGTCCAGGTGCGGACCTCAACCAATCCCAGTTATAGATTTGTGCTATCTGGTAGTAATTGTATCTTTTAGCTTACGTATCAGTGGAGAGAACCAAGGGACCTGCTGCTGGTGAGGATTTCAAGGACAAAAGTGACTCCGGGAACTGCCCAGGATCACGACATTCATCATTTTGTTGGTCCTGACTGGGAGGCTGGGCTGGGAGAATACAAGGATATATCTTGTCTTCTCCTCACTACCACATTCCTCACTCTGACCTCACATGACAAAAATTTTAGTCTTCCTTTGTTGGAGAATACACGCCATATTATACCCAAATGGGTACAATTACAGAGTTTTATTACATCTATAATTTATTGAAAAGTCAAAAACATGGTCTTAATGACTTCTTATGTGACAAATGATACTCAAAGGAGGTAAGTCTAATGTTGATGATTTGTTAATTTAAGTACAACTTTAAAGCACAATTCTAAGTGATAAATATCCAAAAATTTGATCTGATAGTAAGAAAAAAAATCTAGAATTACCGTCCTAAAAAGTTGGTTGTACTCTTGTAGATATTAGTAACAACCAAAGTATCTCAAAAGCAAACACCTGATGAGAAGTATATTTTTCTTTCAAAAACATATTTGCTAAAGTTAAATTCCTCCTCTAAAATAATTTAAAAGATGTGCTGCTTAACTGATAGTCTGAATAATCCTATTTTAGATCAGTGTTCTTAACTTTGTGTCTTTGAACCCCTACAGCAGAGCCTTCTGTACAGTGTCTTATTAGATGTTACTATGGGTGTACCAAACTTTTGCTTTCTCTTAGTTTTGGTATGATAAAGTTGGGCATAGGGCAACTGTGAGGAAACAAGCTGGGGGCTGTGGCTCCAAGTTTTGTTTAGTACAGTTCAAATGAATATAATCCACAAAACACAGTAGAATCTGAAGTATCTCCAACTTCATCATCCAGAGAAATCATATATTTTCAATGTATATTATAGTTGCTATAAATATTCCAAAATTTTACACTAATTTCTTCTTCAAAATTCCAGCAGTTGCACTAGTCCCCCCTTGACTGAGGTTTTGTTCCCATGGTTTCGGTTACCTGTGGTCTAAAATATTAAATGGAAAATTCTAGAAATAAATAATTCTTACATGTCGTGTGCCATTCTGAGGATCATGATGAAACCTTACATCTCCCCTCATCTGGGACTTAAATCACTCAGTAGCCTTCTTGGTTATTTTGGTGTCATGGTATCACAGTACCTGTGTTCAAGTAATACTGATTTTACTTAACAATGGTCCTAAGGTCCAAGAGTAGAGATGTAGGCAATTTGGATATGCCAGAGAAACCATAAAATGCATTAAGTGAAAAGGTGGCAAATTCTAGACTAAACAAGGAAGAAAAAAATATTGTATGCTGAGGTTGCTATGATCTAAGGTAATAACAAATCTTCTGTGAAATTTGGAAGAAAAAGAAACTCTCCTTGCTAGTTTTGCTGTCTTATTTTACTATAAAAGTTATGGCCACAGTGTGTGTACAGCACAGTAATATATTCTGAGAGAGAGGTATCACATTCACATGACTATTAGAGTCTATTGTTATAATTGTTATATACTTATTATTAGTTACTGTGGTTAATCTCTGATTGTACTTAATTTATAAGACACCTGATCACAGTTCTTATGTGTAGGAATATTTGTGCAACACAGCCAGCTAAGTATCAAGCAATTTTGCAACTAGTAATTATTCAGCTACCAAATGGCAAAGCTGTTTGTTCTTACACTGATCAGACATTTAGGATGCTTTCCAGTATTCTGCAATTCTAAACTGTTTGTTGGTGAATATGCGTAAAGTAATGCCATTTTGTTATTTGTTAAAATTCTGCAAACTGAACTGTGCAGTTCAAATGAGAATTCTTAAGTGTCTGTAAGGGGGCACGGTTTTCAGTGGCCTCGATAGGAGTGTAGATGAGTCTTATCAGGTGACTTCAAATGTCTATGATGGCTGAAATAGCAACTAACGTTATATGACCTAAATGCTTACTGCTAACAAACTACTGAGTCATGCACTGTGAGGTAAGTTCTGTATCAGTGCTTCTTTTTCTTATTTGTTGCTTCTCTTTGTAATCCTATGAATTTTACTTTATTCATTTGAAAACACTAGTCTATGAAGAGGTTCCAAACTTCCCAGATTGTTATGAGTCCATAGTACAAAAAAGGTTAACAGCCCCTCTCCTGGAGAACACATCATGTACAAACCAAAGATGAGCATGTGCATGTGTCTGTGAAGGATCATAACTTACATTTTCAAAGTCTCACAAACAATACCACAAGGTTAAGATGCTCATTTTTGTAAACCCAAGTGAAATGACCATCATGATTTCTTTAGATAGATAGTTTTTATTCCTGTTATTTTATGCCAAGGCTAACCGCTGAAAACCAGATACTAAGGCAGATATATAGGAACAAATTAAGCTTGCCTTTGAACATTAGCCTTCAAACAGCTAGTATACTAAGTAACCATTCAAAAACCTAGAATTATGAATCTTACTAGGAATCTACTATTGTAGTTCTTCAAATTTAACAAATTATAATGAAAAATTATTAGGCACTTTTACATATAAAAAATATACTCAATATGAACTATAATATACTAACAGGTATCCTAAAAGAGTCATAAAAATTCTCCCTTTAATTGGGTAACCACAAGGTAATAAAATCAAACCATTTCCAAAAATGGCTCTAAATAAGGAAAACACAGACAGGGGATGTAGCTCAATGGTAGAGCACCTGCCTAGCATGCACAAGGCCCCAGGTTTCATTCCTAGCACCACACTAAAAAAAGAAAAAACAACCCAAAAGCAGAGCACTTGCCTAAATGAGGAAAACACACTAATAAAAACTTTAGGCCATTTTATTTTGTGAAATTCTGGGAAGTGGAACCAAGGGCCTCATATATGCTCTACCACTGAGCTGCACCCTCAGCCCCTTTATTGTTTTTTATTTAGAGACAGTCAGGCTCAATTGTGCAGGCTGCCTCTGGAACTTGCCTTCCTTTCGTCTCAGCCTCCTGAGTCCCTGGGATTAAAGGCCTGAGCCAGCCACAGTGCCTGGCTCTGAGGCTAAGTACTATTAAAAGTTATTTACTGCACAAATGTATGTTTAAATGTATCTTACCCTTTCAATACTGTGTTGCAAACGTAGTTTCATCCTTACAACTTCCTGTTGCCGAAAAAGCTCTTTAAGTGGATCTGACAGTGAAGGTGGTGGTGTAATCTAATTAAAAAACATACATGGTTAAAAACATTAGGTTTCATTTAGAAGAATAAGTTATTCTTTTAAAATTAAGCGTTTAGTGCATAACTTAAATTCTGAATTTAATTATGAATTAAACACTACAGTACTGCAGTTAATCTTGATTGCCTACTTGATTGGATTGAGAGACCCCTAAGAGATTAGTAAAGCAGACCTGGGTGTGTTCCTGAAGACATTTCCAGAAAGGATTAGATCTTGATGGCTCTGACCTAATCAATGGTTTCATCCACTCATGGATCAAAAATGTCAATAGATATTGGGAGGTGATGAGTTGTGGACTTGGGGGTGGGTGTGTTTGAAGCCTCTATCTTGCTCTGGTTTTTGCATTTTTCCCTGTCTCTGCTTCCTAGCCACCGTGAAAGAGCAACCTCTGCTACACACTCCCACCATGGTATTCTGCCTCACCTCAAGCCCAAAATAACAGATCCAGCCAACTCTGGACTGAAGCCTCTGGAACCATGGGTCAAAATAAATTCTTCCTCTCTTAAAACTATTTGTCTCAGGCATTTGCCACAGCAAGGAAAAGTCTGACTAATACAAGTTCCAATTATACAACTGATTGTTACTTCTCAGTCAATTCCAATTGTCTGAAACACAGGAAAGCATTCCAGCATGCTTACGTGTTTTAATTCTGAGACTACTGAAAGTTTTAAAGAACAAATCAAAAGGACCAGGGAAGTTATTTACTACAGAGAGACATTTTAGAACATCAGTGACAGTTCAGGGAGAGATGGAGGAGTCATAAAAACAGAAAAGCTGGTATAAAATTAGAAAAAACATTAGTAAAGATGACAGTAGTCTAGGTACTTAGTTCAGTAAGGGAAACCTCTTTATGGATATGATAAAAACTGAACACAGGAAATCCTAAGTGTTACATTTAGTGATCTCATAAAAATTAGATGAAATGAGGTCCAGTGAACTTGTGGTTTTAAGCTTCTTTATAATAATGTGATATTCCATATGACTGTGTATCACGGTCCAAAACTTTACTGGTTCATTTCTAATTTGATATTGTCATAGAATGTGCTTTCTGGTAGATGTTGGAGGTCAAGAAAGTTGGTTCAGCCTTTGCATGCACTCTACAGTTAGTGTAGAGAGACAAGAAACATGAAAGAGACATGAAAGATGGCAGTGACCATCTGTGACCCCTGAATATTTCCTCTCTAGTTCTTATAGTATCTGTACTTTTCCCTCTTACTGATAATTATCATCATCACATTAGGACAAAGTAAGATATCTCATGTTTGACTGTTTAACTGTCAACTTCATTACAAAGGGGGACACTGGGTATTATCTGCTTCCTGAGGTGGTGCTAGAGGAATCACATGACAACATGTATAAAAAGCTCTTACCAAACACTAGAACCCATATTTACTAAGACTCTGTATTTATAACTAGTGAACAGGAATTATGGGGAACCAAAACACATTAGATAACATCAGGAGGACTCAATCATTCAAATCAGAATGTAGAAAATTCTACAGGACAAAATAACTTATTGAGGACGAAAATTTTTCAGGCCTCTAATTGCAATAATACATTTGTTTTTTGTGTTCTGTGAACTGTTATAAATTTAAGAAGACTTCTAGAGTTTGGTACCATTGTTTTAAAATTGCACAATCTTGTATGACCCTGGTTATCTCAAAAGCACAGAGGAAAAATATGTGTTCATCTAAGACTAGGACTGGAGTGCCAGAGAAAGCTTCCTAGAGAGGGTGACGCCTGAGTTTCAACTTAAAGAGCAGAGTAAAATTAGAGAAATGAGCCATCACAGAGAAAAATGAAAGGGAAAGGAGACAGCTGTCTATAAAAGAGAGGACACATGATCGAGGGCATAAACAAATAGGACAGTATCATCAGGCCACCACGAGCAGTCTTGAGTTCCTGTGATGCCAAATCTGGCAGAAAGAATAGTTGGCTGTGAAGGTGAAGAGACTGGCAGCAGCAAAGTAATAAAGGCTAACTCTCATCTGTAAATTAGCTTTTATTAAAAAAAAATTTTTTTTGATAGTACTAGGGTGGTGAACCCAGAGCCTTGCACATGCTAGGCAAATGCTGTACCACTGAGCCAAACCCCTGGCCCTTTTTAAAATTTTTTATTCTGAGACAGGGTCTCACTAAGTTGTACAGACTGCAGCTGGCCATGAATTTGCAATCCTCCTGCCTCAGCCTCTTGTGTTGCTGGTGCTACAGGTGGTTGCCACGGCACCTGGCTTTTTTGGGACAGGGTCTTGCTAAGTAAGTAGCCCAGGCTGGCCTTGAACTCCTGGTCACCCTGCTTCTCACACTCATGAGTGCTGGTATTACAGGTGAACAATCCCACATTCAGCTAACTCATCTTTTCTTAAAATATGTTCCATAGACCCTGTGTCCATAAAGACAATCTCCAGGAAATGGTCTCCAGAACAGTTTGAGAAATACTGTATATTTATGCACATGTTATTACTTAGGAGTCTCACAATAACACGTTAATACATTAATAAAAGTTCTGAGAAGTCCTGAAGTAATGCAACATATTCATTTTTAGATTTACATTGTTTCGGCAAACTTTTTTTTTCCAATACTAGGGGACAGAACCCAGGGCCTCAAGTATGCTTTGCAAGAGCTCTACCACTGAGCTGCAGCCCCAGCCCATTTTTTATTCTTTTATATTGAGACAGGGTCTAAGTTATGCAGGCTGTCTCTGGCCTCCAACTTGCTATCTTCCTGCATCTGTTTCTCTCCTCCCGAGTCAGTGAGATTACAGGCATGTGCCACTGCAGCTGGCTGATCTAAAACTTTTTGACCATGAAGGCCTCCTCCCACTCACATAGAAGGTATTTAATTAACATGCTTGGAATTATACAGAACATGATAGGGCAGATTTGGTGTGTAAGAAGCAACCACTGGGAGAAGGACTCGGCAACTCACTCCCAAAAATCAATCTGCCACTGAAAACCCTATGAATAGCAGAGAAGCATGGAAAGTAGTGTTTTGCCTGTTGTACATCAGGTCACTATGAGTTGGATACTGACTTGATGGCACCTAACAACAACGATGACAAAGAACCACTGAAAGATCTTTCAGCTTGTTGCTATCTCTGGAAAACAGATATCAAGGGGAAAAGACAATGGACTAAGAATTAGGGAAGCCCATCACTGGTATGTTGGTGTGAGATGAAGGTGCAGTGAGGAGGACAGGATCTACAAGTACTGGTGAGGGATGAAAAGGAGGGAACAGCTAAAGAGGACTTGTGTATTCAGTCTGAGAACAGGAGGCTAGTAAGGGAGAAAGAGATAGCAGAAAGGAAAGGAGAAGCAGGTTTAGGGGTAAATTTAGTTAAGTTCAAGTGCTCATCTGCTGAGTTTGTAAGCTTAGGAGACATTCAAGTGGAGCTACACACCAAAACAGAAGCTAAGGATAAGTCTGGGTAGAATATGTAAATTTGGCAAGTAAAACACATCACATATAGAGGAGAGGTAACATCAAGAGAATCTATGGAGACTTTCCGAGGAAGCTTTTCCTCTGCTGTTTTGCTTAGCTACCTTTAAGAAAGTTTTGTCTTTCAGTATCTGAGTCCCAAGAATCTTGTTGTTGTTAGGTGCCGTCAAGTCGGTATCCAACTCATAGCGACCCTCATAGGGTTTTCAATGGCTGAGTGCTTCAGGATTGCCTTGGGAGTGGATTGCCAGGCCCTGCTCCCATTTTTGCGGTGCTGGGAATTGAACTTGGGACCTCAGAGACTGCAATGCAGCGCTCTACCAACTGAGCTAAATCCCAGCCCCCAAGAGTCTTAGGAATAGTTAATTACTCTCTTGACAAATTTTCAGGGATATACCTTCCTCTTATCACTCACTCGTGGAATGTCTTTGTAGAGTTGCTGTAAATTATGTTGTTACCAGTGGCCACAATTGAAATGAAATTGTGGCTTTTTTTTCTCCCTGTTCATCTGATTTTGGGAATCTGATCTGCAGTTTTATTTTTTTTCCTCTTGATTTCCTCTGGTAGCATTCTAGTTAAGTTGTGAGACAAGTAGTTAATAGAAGACTAACAAATACTTAACCTGATTTGGGGGGATGTTTTACCATACTTCTAATAGGTTTTATAACCAAAGTACACAAATGTGAGAGCTATTTTGATAAAACTGCAATTTTCACTAGCTTGTTGTTGTTGTTGTTAGGTGCCATCAAGTCGGTGTCTGACTCATAGTGACCCTACATACAACAGGGGAAACACTATTGTCAGTGCTTCTCTCCTGTTCACAAAGTTTTCAATGGCGGATTGATTTTTGGGAGTGGGTTGCCAGGTCCTTCTCCCAAGCCTATAGCACCTAGTATTCCCAGGCGGTCTCCCATCCAAGTACTAACCAGGCCCAACCCTGCTTAGCTTCTGAGATCTGACAGGATCAGATGCCACAGGGGTACTGCTGGCCACATCCTTCTCCATTTTTGTAGTGCTAGGAATTGAACTCAGGACCTCAGAGACAGCACAGCCGAACTCTACCAACTGAGCTAAACCCCAGCCCTTTGACTAGCTAGGAGGAAACAAATGGATGAAACAATACTTGAAAGCACAAACAATAATGTGTGTCAAATGGATTTTTGTTATCTATGGCCTTTATTATTGTTATTTCAAATCAAACTTTGAACAAATGAGTTTCAGTACAGTAAACTCAAAAGCACAGCTTTTTATGATTAAAAGGCCAGAGTTCATGTTAACTCTAGTGAATATGAACCTTAAAATCAATCTGAAATAGATACAATAATGGCAGCCCCTTAGATCTATGTAGTGTTTTAAATCTGCTCATAGATTTTAGCATATAATATTTTAACCTGCATTTAGGGTAGGATAGACAGTATTTTTTTTTTTTCCCTTCAGTACTGTAGGGCTGAACCTGGGGCCTCACACATGCTTTGCAAGCACTCTGCCACTGAGCTGCACCCTCAGCCTCTGTTTTTATTTTTTAATTTGAGACAAGGTCTCATTAAGTTATACAGGCTGCCTCTAGCTTTGAACTTGTGATCCTCCTGCCTCTGCCTCCCAAATCACTGGGATTATAGGCATGTACCACTGTGTCTGGCAGGGGTAGATAGTATTCTTATTTTATAAATGTGGAAACTAAAGATTAGAGAAATGAAGTAAATCATTCAAGGTCACATAGCTAGTGTGTAGCAAAATCTAGACTTTAACTCAAATATGTCAACTGGCAACCTGTGTACCATTTCCCCACTTTAATAATTCCCATTAAAAACAAATTAAACCAAAAAAATCCAAACTGCATTCAATTTCTCAGCTGTGCTTATAGTCTCTTTTGAAGCAATCTGATACAACTAAATTCTAGTGTAACAAAGATACCCCCAGAACTGCTTCAAGGGAATCAAACTTGTATTATATTACCTTTGTACCAATAATGTGACAAGTCCATATTACCATATACATCCTCCCTCTCCCCCACTCCCATCTGGACAATAGGCAGAGTGCACAGCATAGACAACCTAACATGGGATTCTTTGAAATTTTTACTTAGTATGTACAACATTCTTTATTTATTTAATTAACTTATGCAGTTCTGCGGAGCTGAACCCAGTCCTCGCATGTACTTTGCAAGTGCTCTATCACTGAGCTGTACCCCCTGCACCTTTTCTATGTTTATCTTGAGACAGGGTCTCACCAAGTTACGGAGGCTGCCTCTATTCTTGAACTTGCAATCCTCTTGCGGTAATTTTCCAAGTCACTGGGATTACTGGTATGTGCCACTACACCTAGCAATGTTCTATGTTAAATGTGTTCTTTTTAGTGATATCTGTTGTTCAAGCCTATGATACATAAAATTTCTTACCCTTTAAGGGGAAATAAAATTGGGCAACAAAAGAAAAAAACAGTTACTACCTAGCTTAATATTCTTTGAATCAATAACAAATGATTTTGCTCAAAGAGTGTATCAGTAATCAATTCATTTACCACTCATTACTTTAGTCTATTGGTACTACTATCTAAATTTGTCCTTTTAAGATTTTCAGAAGCACTAGTTTCAAGCTGGGTGCCATGGTGCACACCTGTAATTCCAGCAACCCTGGAGGCTGAGGTAGAAGGATAATGAGTTCAAGGACCAGTGGCACCCTGGGCAATTTAGCAAGACCATCTCAAAATAAAAAATAAAAAAGGGGGCTTAGTGGTAAAGTGCTTGCCTAGCGTGTGTAGGGGTCCGGGTTCAACCAGTCAGTGCCACCACCAAAAAATAAAAAAAAAATTGGGAGAGAGGGAGTTGGGGGGGTGTGAGTGGGGAGCAAGAGAAAGGCATGAGTGTCAGGTACATTCTGTGGTTGTGGGACAATAAGGCCATCTTTCTTCTAACTTTTTGAGCTTTTTCTGAATTGGGCTTTAAAAGAACAACATTTGCAAAGACATAATGCAAAACAGCACAGAATAGTCAGGGGACTTCAAGTATAGTCCTCACATACACAACAGGCAGTAACTAGGGCCAAGCCTAGAAAAGCATATAGTGAGGATTTTGTATGCAAGGATAAGGGGTTGGGACTTTAGTATACAGAAAACAGGGTGTTCCTCAAGATGTTTAGTTTGGTAGTGACACAATCAGATGTTTTATAATGAACTCAATACATGAAGCTGGACATTGAACAAGAGAGAGAGCAGAAGAATTGATGCTTTTGAATTATGGTGCTGAACATGATTACTGAATATACCATAGACTGCCAAAAGAACCAAGAGATCTGTCCTAGAAGAAGTGCAACCAGAGTGTTCCTTGGAAGCAAGGATGGCTAGACTGAGTCTTATGTATTTTGGACACATAGTCAGGACAGATCAATCTCTGGAGAAAGACATCATGTTTGGGAGAGTGGCAGGTCAATGAAAAAACGGAAACTCCTCCACCAGATGGATTGACACAGTGTCTACAACAATGGGCTTAAACACAAATAAGATTGTGTGCCTGGCATAGAATCAGGTAGTGTTTCTTTCTGCTATACATAGGGTTGCTATGAGTCGGAGTTGACTCAATGGCACCTAACAACAATAATCCATAAAAAGGCCAAGTTGAGAGAAGAGATTAGAGGAGAACCAGAAAACTATGGTGACAATTCAGAATGTGTTTGCTCATCTCTGTTATCTAGCACAATGCTTAGCACATACTTAGGAATTATTTACATATGCAGTATGATGAATAGGCAATATTCACGTTTGAGTGAACAGTCAAGGTGTTGTTGCTGTTAGGTGCCCCTGAGTCAGTACCGAACTCATAGTGACCCTACTCGTAGTTTTCCTACGTGTAACAGGCGAAACAGTATTGTTACTGCTTCACTGTTATAGAGTTTTCAATGACAGATTGTTTTTGGGGAGTGGGTTGCTGGGTCTTTCTCCAAACCTTACAGCACATGATGTTCCCTGGAGGTCCCCATCTAAGTACCAACCAGGCCCAACCCTGCTTAGCTTCCAAGATCTGATGAGATCAGACACCACAGTGCTATGGCTGCAAGTGAACAGTCAAGGAGCTAATGAAATCCTCACATGGCAGTAGTTAATAAAGAAAAGGGGAAAGGAGGTGAAGTAAATCAACAAGATTTAGTGACTGATTTGAATTGATGGAAGAGCAAAGAGGAAGAGATCAAAGCTGAATCTGGGTTCTCTGCCTGGGAAACTGGAGAACAGATAATAATGGTAACATAAGTAGAAAGAGCCTGCAGCTGTAGCCCTGTGGCATCAGATCTCATCAGATCTTGGAAGCTAAGCAGGGTCGGGCCTGGTTAATACCTGGATGGGAGAATGCCTGGGAACACTGGAAGCTGTAGGCTTGGGAGAAGGACCTGGCAACCCCCTCCCAAAAATCAATCTGCCACTGAAAATCCTATGAACAGCAGAGAAGCACTGACAATAGTGTTTCCCCTGTTGTACAGAGGGTCGCTATGAGTTGGATACCGCCTCGACGTCACCTAACAACCACAACAACAAAGTAGAAAGAGTACTTCTGAGAAAAGATAAATAGGTTTGGTATTGGATATAATGACTCTAAAGATCTTGTGGGACATTAAAATGGCCAAAGGCAGCTGGAAATGTGGTTATGGACATCCAGAGTGTATTCAGGGCTGATGATAAATTTGGGACTCATTCTGTAAGAGACAGTATCTAATAAGCCAGGTGTTGTGGTGTACGCTTGAAATCCCAGCAACTCCGGAGGCTGACACAAAAGGATAGCAAGCTCAAGGCCAAAAGCAGTGTATGTAACTTAGCAAAACTCTCAAAAAAAAAAAAAAAAAAAAAAAAGGTGTTGGGGATGTGATTAATGGATAACAGCTTTTGCCCAGTATATACAAGGACCTGGCTTCACCCCCCTCCATAAGCACCAGGGAAGAAAAAGGGTAGATAGTATTCTAGTCTTAATGAAACGATAGCTCAGAGGTACAGGCAGACCTGTAAGCAATCATTGTTTATACAGGGAGGGTATAAGGAAGACATAAGCAATATGACTTTGACAAAACTTCACATAGAGGTGACATCAGAGATGAGACCAAGGAATGAAAATGGATGGAGGGCCTGGTGATCAGAATACTTTAGGGAGAGGGACAGCACTGCCAGGTATAAAAAATACAGAACCAGAGAGATCCTTACGGATAAGTTCGAGTGAGATGGTGGGTGGGTCTGGAAGCAGTAGTGATAAATTGGGGTCAGACTGTGAAATGTAGAGGTTGGCCAGGCTTAAGATTTGGATTTTAAGCTATAGGCCATGGGAAGCCAGCTACCACAGCCTGAGTATTTAAATAAGGCAACAGCTTTTTATTGTTGAAAAGCAAAAGAAAGCCAACAAAAGAGAAAGCTCCAGCAGAAGGAATCCAGAGGTAAAAAGAGAAAGCTGTTGCACTAATCTAAGTGAGAGATAATAAGGGCAATAAATGGAAGCACTGCTAGAGAGGAAGATTTTGGAAAGAGTTCCAAGGCAGACCGGTTAGAAGTTGCTGGCTGATAATTTCCTACTCTGCTGTGATCACTAACGGGCACACCTTTCTGAGGATGACAGAAGTTACTAACTCCAAGCACATGTTCAGCTCCAGGTCTTGTGCAGGAATAAGAAACTCACCCCCAGCTTCTGGAAGGGCTGGTGGTCAACAGTTCTCCTGTGATTTTCCTCTTGTAGAATTACTGTCTGGAAAAGATTATTGTACCCAAGGGCATGCTCACTCCCTGAGGGCAGATCACCTGTAAGAACAGTCATCCTACCCTCCAGCTTCTGTGGATCCACTGAGGTCATGGTTGCAGCTGCATTTCAGTTCAGCTTCTCACTCTGCTCAATTCTGTATCCCTCACACACTTATTCCTGACAGCATTCACCAGCAAGCCTCTTGCATACCATCTGAGGGCCTGCTTCCGGGGGAATACAACTTAGGAGGAATGTTTAGGTGATGATGCCCACAAGGACCCCATGCTTGATTCTGCAAGTCAACAGAGATGATATGGCTAGGTAAGAACTTTTATGGGAGTAGTTGGCACCTGGAGGACCACTGAAATAGATAATTCCACATCTGGAGAACATATAACAAAAAGGTGACTGAAAAAAGATAACTAGAGAACTCAGGCTTAAAGGGTGAGTAGAGAAAAGGAATCATTAAAAGAAATAGAAAAAGATTAGCCAGCGAAGCAGAGGAACAAGAAAGCACCACCATCAGAGATCAGGGAGGGGAGCATTTTGTGAAGAAAAAGATGGTCCCAACGTCCAATCTGACTGACTGAATCAAAAGAACAATGAAAAGAGGCAAATGAATCTGACAAGTATGAGCTCACTGGTGATCTCTGCCAGTGCATAATGACTAATGAATAGGAGGAAGTGAGATGGAAAAAACATCATGCACAGACTAGAAAAGGGAAAATTTTTTTCTTCCTAGGATGGAGAACACCCAAATATATTCTGTGTGGGTGAAAAAAGGCTAATGGAGAGGGAAAACAGAAAAAATATACTAGCAAAAGTGGCATTTTTTAATAGAGGAAGGTTCCAGAGAAGACTGGAACAAATGGGGCTAAAGGATACGTAGAGGCATTAGCTTTCAAAGAAATCAAAATGCACCTCCAATGAAACAAAAGGAAAAGCAGGTAAGAAAAAGAATATAGACTCATACTGTTAGCAACATGTGCTATTGAGCACTTTCTGAAATGTGGTTAGTCTGAATTGAGATGAATTATAAGCACACCAGATTTCAAACATCCAATAGGAAAAATGAGAGCAAAATATCTCATTGATGATATTCATTATATTCTGAAACAGTATTTTGGATATAGTGAATTGTATAAAATTATTTTTTTTCCCTTGAAATGATGGCTAGGAAATCTAAGAATACTTATGTGGCTTGTATCACACACATTCCCCCCCGCCCCGCCACTGTGTTGGATATTGAATCCAGGGTCTTGCACATGCTAGGCAAGTGCACTATCACTCAACTGTACCCCCTATGCCCTGCATTACACTTCTACTGCACAGTGTTGTGAATGTGTATTAAGTGACAAATGTTACTTACTGTGGGAATACAAATCTTGCTTAATGGGTTTCCATCCAAGAGATATGATCCATTAAATGTTACATATTCATCATAATACTGAGGTGCTTGAGGAATAACACTACATAATAATTTGCGCTTTTCTTCAATCTTTTTCCTTATGTGCAAGTATTCAAAATATGGATTTGCTCTCTCCGAACTGTATGGCTGAATCTCATCTAGCTTCAGAGAATCTACAATGGCTGCCAAAGACTGCTGAGTTTTCTCTTTTGCTTGTAGTAAAGAGGGACTCACTTGAACAGGCTGAGGTACACGTGACACTTTCCTTTTCCGGGGATGATGAATCTGAGGATCATCTTCTTCAGTCAGTCTTATCCTTCCCCTAGAAGAAGATTCATTGTCTTTTTCTGACAACAGTGTACAACTAGCAAGAATCTGTTTGCTTTGACTTGCCATTGTATTTGCTTTATTTCTGGTCATCCTTTGTGGGATCTGGTTTTCTGTTTTATCATCTTCAGCATTTTCTTCTAATTCTGCTTTAACTAGTTGATCATATTTATGCAATTCTGGTTGAGCTGACTGCTGCAAGTGGTTTTCCAGACTTGATATAGTGCTTTGTTGAGATTCTTCATCTTCAATGGAAAGTAAACATTTTTCACTTTCAGCACAAGGTTTTGGATTATCTTGGTCATTTAGGTTTCCTTTTGGCATCCCTGCATTTGTTTCACACAAATCAGAATCACACTTATTCAAATGAGTTAAGACCAAACTCTGCAGTTTTTCTTTTTCATGTGAAATTACCTGAGTTTCAGTTGTGCTCTTCTCAAGTTCACTGCCACTGGAAGACTTGTAAGTTAATTTGCTAAATGTGTAATGTGTAGTTAGCTGAGAGGAGGCATCACTTCCACTAAAGTCCTTTCCTGATGGTAATACAGGCAAAGCACTAGCCTTCTCAAAGTTCAGTGATGTTTCTTGAATAGTGCTTTCTGAGTACTCTGGGACAAAGGCATCTGTCTTTTGAACATCTGCAAGGATAAAAGTATTTTCCACATCTTTTGTGGAGTCATTATTAGCATCTAAAACAGAACTGATCATTTGAACTGCACTTTTCTGTTGTAAAATACCTGGCTCTTGATTGGCAACGTATGTCACAGACATAAGTTTAGAGGCAGAGTCAGCATCTGGAAGTGACTGGTTGGAGAAAGAGCAGGGTTGTGGTGAAGGGAGAAAGGATGCTGGATCCTGAACACAAGAGCTCCCTGATAGCTCAGTCTGGTGCAGGGATAAAAAATCAGTATTTTGTTCTCTCAATATTTTGTTTTCTGAATTACAAAACCCCAGAACACCAGAATCTTGATCAGGTGTACTAGAATTTGGGCAGACAAAGTCACTGGTGCTTACTGACTCCAGTCTATCAACAGGCACCTCCCATGATTTACTCTGTATCACACCAACCTGATTAGACGACTCTAAATGCACAGGACTGTCCACTGAAGTGCTAATCGGAGCAGTACTCTTGATTACATTCACATCAGATGAAATATATTTGCTGTTTACAGATCTAGTTGGGGAGGCTGCAAAACTGGAAGGTATGTTAGATATATGTGAAAGGTCTCTTTCAGGCACAACCGAGGATGCCTCAGGTTTGGGAGAAGGACAAGTATCTCTTGGCACAGCTAATAAGCTACCTGGATTGCTTTCTTCTGATATTGTTTGGAATTGTTTTGTATGTTCACAAATGACAGATGGCATGCTACATCTTCGAACTTCTACAGCTGGTCTCCCCTCATTAATAATTACTTTAACGTCTTCTATAGCAGATGACCTGAGATGGAATGTTGGAAGTCTGTTTGTATATGGTGGTTTCAGCCGTTCTGGCAGTTCTGCCAGGCTGTCTAGCTCCTTTTCGTGAAGGGCAGGAGATTTGGCAATTGGCAAAAAAGGTGACTGGGAAAATGACATTTGGGACTCTGAACTCTCTAACATAAAGTCAGAGTCGTATTCAACCAGAGGCCTTGGGGTTGTCACTGTAGTATAGCAGGAATCTTCAGAACTAGCAACAGAAATCATGGATACAGATCTAGAGCTGAGACCTGGCTTTTCACTTTCTGATCTAGGAGACCTGCTAAAGCTATTATCTGAAACAAAGGATGATTTCCCTAAATTCACTACACTTTTGGTGTCAAGAGATTGTGATCTATTACTTATAGCATCTTTAGATTGTTTCTCCTTGGTATAAGCATCAGTCAACTCTGAACTCTTTGATCTAGTAAGTTCTTTATTTTTGGATTCAGCTAGGGAATGTTTTGTTTTTCCTTTATCTTTTACTTTAAGGTCTAAACAGTTACGATTTCTTAATCGTTCCTTTTCTTTTTGCTTAATTTTTTCTTTATGTTTTTTGTGCCACTGTTCTATTTCTAGGTCTTTAAGGCTTAACATGCGTTCAAAACTTGTCTGCATTAAGTCATCATTCACTAACCTCTTTTCTTTAGGTCTAGTATCTTTTGAAGCTGGTGATGACTTGGGCTTAGGCTTATCCATTTCAGATTTTACTTTGAGTAAAGTATTTAGTTGGATTTTATCCTTACGTTTGTCTCGTTCTTTGTATCTATCTATATCTCTATCTTTTTTATCTTTCTCTTTTCCATCTGGAGTTCGCAAAGGTTCATCTTTTGCTTTAAGGGACAAAATTTTTTCATGTTGTGCTTTACTACTACTATCTACTATACTTGTTTTTTTCTCTTCCTGCAAGTGTTTGTAGTTCGTTATATTTATACTGTCTTTATCTCTGGATTTTTCCTTCTTATCTACTTCTCTGTCTTTATTTCTGCCTTTTTCTGACTTAGTATACTCACTATTATCTGATTGCCTATTCTTCCTCTCCATTAAGTGCTTTTCTTTGCTTTCTGCTAGATATCTCTCTTTTTCAGGTTTTTCTCTGTCATGTTTTCTATCCATCTTTTCTCTATTTTTTTCTCTGTCATCAGTTTTTTTAATAGTATTTTTGATCTTCTCACTTTCTTTATGACATTTTTCTGTTTGATGTGAATATAGCTTTTCTTTTTCTTTTATTCTATCAACATTTTCACTAAAATCTAATCTCTCTTTTTCTGATTTATGTTCATGTTTTATCTTCTTTTCTTTTTCAGAATTTTTCCTTTCAATCTTCTCAACCTCTCTTTCTCTAGTTTGAAATCGCTTGTCAGGCTTTTCCCTTTCTTTTGTATGCTTTTCTTGCTTTTCAATGTCTATTTCCTTTTCCACTGAATGTAGCCCTATCGATTCCTCATTTACACTTATACCCAAAGAAATGAATTCTGTTTCTTTATCTGTGGACACATTCTCTCTTTCTTCTTTTAGATCTTTTATCTTTTCTTCCCTAAAAGATTTCTCACTTTCTCTTTTAATCTTTTCCCGTTCTTCCTTAAAGTTCCTCTCTTTTGAGACATATTTTTCCTTAGTTAACTTATCATCTTTTATGTTTCTTTCCAATTTTGATTTTTTTTCTAATGTTAGGGACTCGGGTTCCATATTTAAAAAGAGATCTTCAGTTTCATCACTTTTAAAAAAATTCTCTTTCCAAAACTCTCTGTCGAATTCCACACTCCTCTGCAGTTCTTTAGTATTATCCTTATTTTTATATTTTTCCTTTTCACCTTCTATTTCTTTTTTGTGCTTTTCTTTATCCCTCTCCTTATGTTTCAACTTATGCTTTTTTAATGTTTTGCCCTCTTTATCCATTTTTTTCAGCGTACAATCTGAATTTTCAAATGTTGGACTATGATCTTCATCCTTTATTTTGGCATTTAATTTTTCACCAAATTCTAAGTGGAAATCTTTCTGGTGTTTATTTTTTTCTTTATGCTTGTAAGTTTTTACACTTGAACTTTCTGGCAAGAATTCTGATTCTGTATTATCATACCGAACAAGATCAGGCTGTAATGATATTTCAGAACTTCCTGGTGATAAACATGTTTTAGTATGCTCTTGCTTTAGTGGTGTTGACTGTTTTTCACTTAACCCACAAGAATGTTTGGGAGATTTGCCAGTGGAGATATGAAATAAATGTAATGAAGTATCATCTTTTGGGCTAAAAGATTTCCTAAAATTCCCCTCCTCTCTGATCTTTTCTGAACAGTCTAGTGCAGTATTAACTGTCAAGTTTGTTACTCTGGTATTTTCTTTCCCCTCTTTTTCTTGCTTCAGCTCCTGGTTCTCTTTATTTTTATTCTGGTTTTTTAACTTCCTTTTGGCTTTACCTTTCTGTTTATATTCATATTCCTTTTTGTTTTGTATATCAGAATTTGATGTTTCAGGGGCAGAACATGCAGTGGAAACCTTTTTATTTTGAAGAACTTCTTCATCAGAACTTTCAGTACTTGAATACAGAACCCTAGATGGCTTTTGTTTTTTATTTTTAAATGACTTAGAATAGAAAGCTTTCTCTTGTTTTGCAAATAAACTATTCTTTTCTGGTTCAGATTCATTCTCTCTTCGTTGCTCTTTCCTAAGAATATGCCTGTCATCAATCATTTTATTCATTTCTTCATCATCGTCGTCTTTGAACTCATATTCATCAAGGGCAGATGGAAGAGGTACTTTACTGGGAAGATTTTGTTTCCTTTCACAGATGACAGAGTCTTTCTCTGTTTCAGAGTCAATATTTTCATCAACACTAGAAGGATTTACAGATTGTGCCTCTTCTGAATCTGGAAGAAGAAAAATATAGTTCATATAGTAAATACTTCAAGCAATTCAGACAAAATCATTTCAGATTTACATGTAAATAATAAAATAAAGATGCAAGAGCTCTGCTACCTTATTGTAGAACAGCTTTATAGAGAATCTGCTTTTTGATGAGATCTTTCTGATACTTCTAAAAGCACATATCTTAAATACAACATATAATGTAAAAATATGCAATATAGAGTAGAGGTTTAGAATCAGGGTTTGTGGATTCCAGAGAAATAGGAACTACTAAAATGTTACATAAAATTCTCTATATATGTACATGCTTTCTGGCAAGAGAATGAGTTATGTAAGATTCGTTGACTCAAAGAGCCACTAACTTAAAGGGTTTAATAAACATGACTGGTTTACGTGTTTCAAAATGTTTACTAGCAGAACTTAAGAAATCACATGATTATCATAAAGGACAATAATTAAATAAAGGTGAATGATTTAACTATACAAGAAACTTGACAATTTGGGAAAAAATCAGAAAAAAAAAAAAAAGGAAATATAACTCCCATTACATAATCAAGATTGTAACAAATAAATTGGATAGATATGTAATTTGAAAAAATGCTGCTCTGATTTTTAATTTTGTTATCTATTATTTAGAACTGATACTAATACAGGCTTTCATACAATAGGGGAAACAATGGTCTCAACTCCTATGTATTTTTAGGTGCATGAAAATTCAGTTTAATGAAATTACATGCAAAATAATGAATACACACACACGTTTAAAGTCGTGCTAGATTCTATTTCACTGTATCTTTTTTTATTAAAAAGAATTTTTTTCTTCCTTGTTGGCATCTTTTCCTAGCAGGAATGTTGTACACATGGGGCTTCTAACTGAAAGGACCATCTAGTGATGGTCTACATGAAAGGAAAACAGAGGCCTTTGACCAAAGGGGAGAAAATTCCAAACCAACTATAAAAACTAAATATTTCATTTAATATTTAATAATATTAAAATTAGAGTTATTTTAATGTATTATGCTTCCTTTATAAAGTATACCAGCTTTCAAATACTCTTCATACAAAATGTCAAAGTCCAGAAGCACTTGGCTTACAAGATACCAAGCACTGCACAAAGATCTCTGAAAGATCACAATCTTTTTTTGGAGAAGGTATAGTAACACTCTGAGAAAATGTCTTTATAAAATGACACTGAGTGATATAATTTTACATATATGGTTAAAAAAAAAGATGATTTTGGAATTGTAACTGCTTGTAGATATATTTTGAAATTATTCTTGTTGTTACCAAGACTGTAACACACAGTATCATACTATAGAACTTTTTACCACCAAAAGGAACACTTATTTTGGGGCAAGTATTTATTTTGGTCCTTGATTAAATGAACCAAGGAATACATTCAGATACAACAGGTCCTGTCCTCTCTTGTTAATACCTTATTTATAATTTGGGTTTTAGAATTTTTCTCCCTTGCAGTTTCAAAGATTTTTTCCTTTTTACCCCGTTTCTTTTGCAGTACTTGGCAGTTGAGCCCAGGGATTCATGCACACTTTATAAGTGCTTTACCCCTGAGATGCACCCGTACCTTTTGAGACAGGGTCACACTATGTTATGCAGGCTGCCTCTGGCCTTGAACTTATGATCCTTCTGCCTTAGCCTCCTGAGTTGCTGGAATTACAGGCATGTGCCATCCAACCTGGCCAAAGATTTCATTTTTTAATGGTTCCTATTTATAATCTGTTTCTTATTAATTACTTTCACCAGAAATAGTTTTCAGGTCCCACATGCCCCAGTACAACGTTCTACTCTTAGAAATCAGTCTGATAAATATTTGTTAAACTCTGTTTGGCATAGCATACTGGGCTAGGAGAAGGAAGATGAAAAGAAAACAGTCCCTGCCCAAAGAAGCAACTGCACTCTTAAGAGTTAAACATGGTAATTGTTAAAATGGCAACAGATACTTTATCCAAGGGGCATACTCAAGGAGAAGTCATCTTGGGGGAATTGCAGACTTAATGAAGGTTTCTAAGAGAAATAGCACCAAAGTGAGGCATAAAGAATGTTTAGAAGTTTCAGGTAAGATTTAAGGACATGAAAACAGCTATTACATATACAAGCAGTTCAAATCATAGCACCTACACCATTTCACATCCAGTTTTCATTTAACAGATTGTAGACTTTTTTTTTCTCTTGACATTACATTTTCACTTTGTTTTGTATTTTGGTGGTGCTAGTGATAGAATCCAGGGCTTTGTGCATGCCACGAGTGTTCTACCACTGAGCTATAGCCCAGCCCTTTTTACTTTATTACCTTTAATGCTACCTATTACATAGAATGGTTTTTTTAAATTTTTTATTTATTTATTTTTTTTACGACTAGAGGGTTGAACCCAAGGCCTACAATGCTAGGCAGGTGCTCTATCACTGAACAGCACCACCAGTCCTCTTCCCTTTATTTTTAAGATGTTTTGTTAAGCTGTACAGGCTGCCTTTGGCCTCAAACTTGCTATCCTCCTGCCTTAGCCTCCCAAGTCACTGGGATTACAAGCATATGCTGCAGCACTTGACCTACACTGGGTTAATATGTAAACATTTCAGCTAATTCCTGTACTGAAGGGACTTTTAGGGTGCTTACAATTACTTGGTATTACAGATATTTAATGACAGATAAAAATTTTAGGACATACTGTTATTTGGAAATAGCAATTTATATTATATATTTGTGTGTATAGGAAAAAAGAAACAAAGGAAACACAGCAAATTAGTATCTGCTAAGAAACTCTGGTTGGAGAAATTATGGATGATTTTTATTTCCTTTGGACCTTTCTGCATTTTCCAAATTCCTAGCACCCATGTATTACTTTTATCACTAAAAAAAATACTTTTTAAGACTGGTCTTGCCATGTAGCTCAGGCTGGCTTTGATCACAGGGTCCTCCTGCCTCAGCCTCCCAAGTGCTGGGATTAGAGGCATGCATCACTGTGCCCAGATTAACATTAAAAAAAAAAAAAAAAACTTGCTAATAGCTGTAAAATGATAAGACTATTTAGCTTGATCTTTTGATTACTGGCTTATTTTTCCATGTATTTCTTATTACTTCTGTGTAACGTGACTGTAATTTCTTCATGTCGTTTTGTGCCTATCATATGAATACATTAACTCAATTATACTACACAATCTTACACACATTTCACTTGACATCCTTACAGTGCTCATTACTTTTGAACACTCACAGTACTGGAGTTACACATGTATTTGCACACTAGAGCTGCATGGTTTATCATTTGTATTTCTATTCATGAACTGAAGGTATGCTTTCTAATGCAAACATGTCTTTGCCTTCTAACTTTTTTTTTTGTTTTGTTTTTTAAGATCCAGCTGGGCATGTTGGTGCATGTCTGTAATTCTGGCACCTGAGAAGCTGAGGCAGGAGGATTGCAAGTCTGTGGCCAGTCTGCATTACAGAGCGAGACCCTGTCTCAAAAAAACAAAAATGATTTGTTTTTAAAAGGACAACTATAAATTCTAAATAGCCTCACACTAATTAATGTGTCCATGACATGAGCCTTGAAATATCCCCATGAACCACTGTGACCTGGGCCTGTGTACGGAGTTACATGCTATACCAGCTTCTTAGAGCTGGTGAGACTGTGTACCTCAGTCAAGACCACCCTCTCCATGGCACCATTCTACATGCAGACATGCTGAAATCCCTCTCTGTCCTTAAGGAGCCTTCAAATTTTCAATTCAACTTTTCCCAGGAATACAGATCAACTTAATCCTAGATTTCAGTGGGGAATTCCTCAAAACATGTTTGCTCTTTCTTAGTAGATGATTGCTATACTGAGCAAATCATATAAAATATCCAAATCCTCAAACTTCTATGGTTAAAAATGACCATAGTTGTAATTATACTAGGTTGTTTTCCACTTTATCCCCAAATGCAAAGTCATTAATTCCTAATCACTAAATTCAAACTTGTATTTAAAATACTTTATAAAATTATTTCTTACAAAATGTCCGCTAAAAATTTTTGATGTTTATCACCTCAATGTATTCTCAAAATCTTATTTGGAAAACTAGGAAGGAAAATGAGAAACAGGTAATTGTTAAAACATTTTATTAATTTTTTTTGTGTGTGTGTGGTATTGGGAGTTGAATCCAGGGCCTCGCGCTTGCATGCTCCGCAAGTGCTGGACTCTCAGCCAATTTTTTACTTTTTTGAGACAGGGTCTTGCTAAGTTACGCAGACTGCCTCTGGTCTCGAACTTGCGATCCTCCTGCCTCCGCCTCCCCAGCCGCTGGGATTACAGGTGTGTGCCACCACAGCCAGCTATTTTATTAATTTTATTAAAGTATTTTTCTTCTCTATAAAAAATTAAGTTACCTTTTATTATTCACCAATAACCTTAAATACATTTGAAAGTTGCTGTTGTATACCTCAAGGCATTTCCAGACACTTGCAGCTAAGATTCGTGACATTTAATGAATGCTTAAACATTACCTGAGTTTTCTGGTATCTTTAGGTGTGATGTTTTCCCTACTGAGCCTACCATAAACTTCTGTCATTTCCTGTATGGTATCATACAAGAACAGCAACCCACAGGAGAAGATGTGACCAAAGTAGAAGGGTGGAAGTGTATATAACAAGTCTCTCTCTCAAGAGCTCTCCAAAATAACAAGCCAAGGAGATTTAACATGTGATATTTCATGTCAACATCTGACAAAATAATTACATTTCATGTGTCTAATAATAAAGTCAACAGATGGGCTTTTTGAAACATTTCTAGGAAATAATTATTAGCATCAAATATGTTTCAGGAATGGGTGATAACTACATCATGACTTAGCTTGATGAATTTTTAGTCTAGTCTGAGGTTCTATCCTTCAATTTTCCTCTGAAATTCAACTGACCAATATCCTGGGTTCTTTCCCACCACTCAAAAATCAACATTAAAAATAATGAACTCATAGCTAGGAGTTGTGGTGCATTCCTATAATCCCAACAATTTGGGAGGGTGAGGCTGAGGCTGGAGTATCGTGAATAGGACAGCGACAGCCTGCACAATTTAGTGAGATCTTGTCTCAAAATAAAAATTAAAAAGGGGGCAAGGAGTGGAGCTCAGTGGTGGAGCACTTGCCTAGCATGCTCTAGGCCCTGAATCCAATCCTGCCGTACTATAAACAAACAACTCCCCCAACACACATACACAAATTTAAATCATTATTTTCTTTTCTGCAAATGCTTTCTTCAAGCCAGTGTTCCCCACTTCTGTGGCATAGCAAAGAAGTTAAAACTCGCAGAGGAAACTGCAACTCTCTCAATTCCTCAACTTTCAATTTAATCTGTGAAATTTCCATCTCTGGGCTATCTCTTAAATCCATCTTCTCTCTATTCCCATTACTACTGTCTCAGCTCAGGTTGTCATCAATTCTTACCCAGAGTAGTAATCATGTTAAGCCACAACCTAGTCAGGACTATAGACCATATTATATGTCTTCTCATCCGAGGGCTTCTCATGCTACAAAATGAACCTAAAGAGCGCAGAAGAGTAAAAAGTCTGGACCACCACCTGCTCTACTACCATGACTTATTGATCGCTATTTTTGCAAGGCAAATAATAACCTGATCTTTACAACAGCTATTATCATTTCTATTTAAGGGGTGTTCTTGTATGCCTTCACACTGTGTTCACAATGACGCTGCCACTTGTTATTCATTCATTCTTGCTGTACACATTAACCCAAACTAGCATACTACTACCTCCTCCTCCTCAAATTTCCATGCATATTTGTGGGTTCTAATTATACACATTAGTATTTTCCACCTGTTTAACAAGTAGGTATTTTAGATTCAGGATGAAGGAGAGGAGCAATTCAGAATTTGTATCTGGAAAGGACTCGGGGGTAAGTAATCTGCTGTGAGGAGAAGGATGGGTAGGGATTTGTCTTCAGAATGTATTTGTGTTGCAATTTACTTAGGAAAAGACAAAGGGACAAGGGATGGCTCTCTGCTACACCATATCCTTGATGTTGTTCTACATATTCTAAAGAGTAAGTACTGAAGCACATGCACACACATAATTTCCTATAAACTTACAAAAAGTATATTTCTTTATTAATAGTACTTTATTAATAGTACTGACCTAACCATGTAGCACCCAAAGTAGAGTGGAGGGTAGGAGAGATGGCAATGTGGCTACTAAGGCAAAAATAAAAAGTCCTATTTATGGAACCTGGAGGTCTTTTCTACGGGGGGGGGGGGGGGCAAGTAACATACAATGATGTAGCAAAAGCAACACATAAATGATTTTAATAATCCATACAGAGTTTCTGCTAATACTAAGTGCTGAGAAAAAAAATTTTTGGTGGTACTGGGGGTTGAACCAGGGCTTTGTTCATGCTAGGCAAGTGTCTACCACTGAGCTGCACCCCCATCCCATTCTTTTTATTCTTTGAGACAAGGTCTCACTAAGTTATGCAGCCTATGTCTAGCTTTAAATTCATGATCCTCCTGCCCCATTCGTCTGAGTTGCTGGGGTTATAGGTGTGCACCTAAACCGAATAGTGCCCAGTTAGTGCAAGAAATTTGTTCCAAAAGAAGTCCAATGTTTACACAGGTCTGAGAAAATTTACGTTGGCAGAATCACTGAGGCTGATATTATTTCCTATTCAACACCCACTGAAATCTCTTTACAAAAATCACCATTAAGTTTTTCTTCCTAACACTTAAATCACTGCAGATAAACTGAGAAAATCTGAAATTGAGAAAAAATTTTTTTCTTGTCTTCAATAAAAACATGAAGATATAACAAGCAAGATCCAGACTCTGGGAAAATTTACAAGGTAAAGGGTCAGGTTATTTCAACAAGAACATAGGAAAGCACGGACGATGACACCTACAGATTAAAAGATACTCCGACATTTCAATCAATTGTAATATATGGACTTTATTTGGATTGTGATTTTGAAAAACTTTTTCTTAAGAACATGATTTTATGGAGCAATGAGAATAAATGGATACTTAAGAATTACTTTAGGTATGATAATAGCACTGTGGTTACATTTAAATAGAAAAAATGGCTGCTCTATCTTTTTAAGGGATAGCTAACTGAAATACTTTCCAATGAAACGACTTCAAAATAATGGAGTAGGGAAGAACTAGAGAGGGGCAAAAGATTAGGCATCAGATGGTACTTATGATAACTGGGTAATGGGTACATGTGTTCATATGACTACTATTTGTACTTTTGCAAATATCTGAAATTTTTTATAATAATGAAGTAAAAACATTAATTTGCTTACAATTAAATTTTAATGCATTTTAATGTCTTAAGTAATGAATACATGATGCAATAAGAACCAATGCAATAAGAACATGATGCAAAAAAGAACCAAAGCCTTAAACATATATAAGAAATTCTGTAATTTTCTTAATTTTGGGGGGTATAAAAATCAGGTAACATGTAAGCATACACTTAGAAATAAATACATTATGTATGAAAAGACATTCTTTCACTAAGGATTTTAAATGAGTTAGCAGTAGGCTCTGCGGCAGAAATCAAACCAAGAAACACCACTAATTTATTTTTCAGCACCTTTTTTCTCAACCAAAAGTGTCACATTTGAACATAATGAAAAAGTGTCCAGCCACTACCCATATCATTAGGTATGATTAAATCAAGTAAGCCTATCACCTAACAACAATGCTGAATTCATATTGCCATTGTATACTGACCTCAGAATCTTCTGACTCTGAACTTCCCAGACTCAAACAGAATCAGCCTTATGCAGAGGAAAAGTGGACAGGTTCTGGCATTAGCCCTATGTTCAAATCCTTGTTCTGCCACTTAACAGATAGTAATCTATTATTAGGGATTAATATTCACAGGCTATTATGTGGATTAAACAAACTAATTTATGTAAAGTGCCTGGCACATACCTGGCACTTACCATGCATGTGATATATGTTAACTTATTGCCTAAGAAAAATTTAAAAAAGCACTTAAGAAACCTGTACATTCAAGGCCAACTACTGCCAAATTCAATAAAGCACACATTAACTTAAAAAGCCCAAAGTCCAATCTTATATCATTTAACTTTGTACTGTAAGACTGAAAAATAAAATAACATTTCAAGTTGCCTCCAGACACAGGGGTGGCACAGGCCTATAATCCCAGTACTTGGGAGACCGAGGCAGGAGGATCACAAGTTCAAGGCTAGCCTGGGATACACTGTGAGACTCTGGGTGGAAAAAAAAAGTGTGTGTCTGGGGAATTTACACGTGCCCACCTGAAGCTGGGTGTGGTGGTACACACTTATAATCCTAGTACTTGGTAGGCTGAGGCAGAAGGCTCACAAGTTTGTTGTTGTTGTTGTTAGGTGCCGTCGAGTCGAGTGCTACTCATAGCGACCCTATGTACAGCAGATCGAAACACTTGCCGATTCTGTGCCAGGCAAACGATCTTATTTATGTTTAAGCCCATTGTTGCAGACACTGTGTCTGGGATTTAGCTCAGTGGGTAGAGCGCTGTGCTGCAGTCTCTGAGGTCCCGAGTTCAATTCCCAGCACTGCAAAAGTGGGAGAAGGACCTGGCAATCCACTCCCAAGGCAATCCCGAAACAGTCAGCCATTGAAAACCCTACGAGGGTCGCTATGAGTCAGA
This sequence comes from Pedetes capensis, assembly GCA_007922755.1. NCBI lineage: Eukaryota > Metazoa > Chordata > Mammalia > Rodentia > Pedetidae > Pedetes > Pedetes capensis. The sequence goes on along the minus strand of VMDO01015065.1, from coordinate 14,014 downwards.
AACCGACTCGACGGCACCTACCAACAACTCACAAGTTTAAGGCCCCCAAAATTTTAAAGCATACTCACCTTAATCTAAAGCTGAATTTCAAATATTAACTTTGTATTTGTCTATTTTTCCCGACTTTGAGATATTCACATCAAATGATTTACACATCTCATAAAAATTAGATAAAAATATCCCATTCATGACTATTAATAGCATATAAAGAAAACAGCTGGAAGGTTTGATAACACATACTGCTATCCCAGCACTTGGGAGGCTGAGGCAGGAGGACGGAAAGTTCAAGACCAGCGTGGACTACACAGTGAATTTAAGAGAAGCCTGGGCTACCTAAAGAGCCCTTGTCTCAAACAAAAAGAGAAAAAGAAAAGGAAAGAAGTCATGTTTTGACTACCTTAAGTGACTATGCTAGTGAATGTGGGACTACATTTTAAATCTCTACAATGGAAAACACAAATGATATTTTAAACTTAAAGATTGATTATAAGGCTGCAATATCATATAAAATATGGTTTTGAACATTTCACTTTTTTTTTTTTTCCCGGCACTGGAGGTTGAACCCAGGGCCTTGCGCCTGCAGGCTTTGCAAGTGCTGGACCATTGAACTGCGCCCTCGGCCCATTTCTTTTACTTTTTGAGACAGAGTCTCACTAAATTACGCAGACTGCCTCTGGTCTCAAACTTGGGATCCTCCTGTCTCATCCTCCCAAGCCGCTGGGATTACGGGCATGCGCCACTGTGGCCGGCGCTTGAACATTTCACTTTTAATGAATGTGTAATGTGATAACCTTAATTCAGATTTTTTACTTTGTTGTTCTTTCGGGTTTTTTTTTTTTTTGGTGGTGTTGTTGTTTTTGAGACAGAGTCTCACTACATAGTCGAAGCTGGCCTCAAACTTGTGATCCTCCTGCTTTAGCCTCTCCATAGGAATGGGACTACAGGCATGTGCCGTCAAGCCCAGTTAGATTTTCATTATTTTTAAAGCTAGTATTTATCAAATTCTAATTCTAAGACTGGGGCTGGGATTTAGCTCAGTTGGTAGAGCGCTGCGCTGCAGTCTCTGAGGTCCGGAGTTCAATTCCCAGCACCGCAAAAATAGGAGAGGGACCTGGCAATCTACTCCCAAGGCAATCCCGAAACAGTCAGCCATTGAAAACCCTATGAGGGTCGCTGTGAGTCAGATACCGACTCGACATCACCTAACAACAACAACAAGAATTCTAAAACTCAGTATTTTTATGCATATTGTGTGAGTCACCTTATGTGTCACTGTGGCAAAGTACCTGACAGAAATAACTTACAGGAAGGAGGACTTATTGGGGCTCAAGTTTCAGAAGATTTCAGTCCTGAGAGGCAGGGCAGGCATGGGGGAGCAGCATAGGCAAGAAGGCCTGTAGCAGAGGACCTAACAGTGACCAGTTAGCAGACAGATTACTGGAATCAGGGGTCCAGATAAAACCTGTAAAGGCTGAAATCCAGTGGCCCACCTCTGCAAGATGGTCCCACCTCCCAGAGTTCTACAGCCTCGGGGGACAGTGCTATCAGTTGGGGACCAAGTAGTCAAACACCTGACCTTTGGGGAACATATAGATTCAAACTATAACAAACACTTATGTATTTATGTATTAACTCACTTAACTTTTACCATACCTCCATCAAGTATATACTGTGATGCCTAATTTGCAGATGTGGAATCTGAGCACACTAAGGTTAAATAATTTGCCCAAGATTAGAAAGTCAAGAATAACATCTAGATAGTCTTGTTGTTGTTAGGTGCCATTAAGTCAGGTCTGACTCATAGCAACCCTCATAAAGTTTTCAATGGCTAATCATTTCAGGATGGCTTTGGGGTTAGATTGCCACATCCAGCTCCTGGTAGATAGTCTAAGAGTGCTAAAATCTGAGCTCCTATGATTAATATAGCCACTTAAAAGGGCAGTAAGGAAAAAGATTACTGTTTGTCAAAATCTCTGCATCATCAAAAGTTTTGCATTTCTTTCTTTTCTTTCTTTATTTGCATAAGGCACTCACAACCAGAATTAAATATTCTATTAACACTTGGAATACAACTAAGTAAAAGCTATCTTTACATTTGGAATGGTGTTTGTTTATAAACCATTTTTGATTTAGAGATGTACAAAAAGTTTTAAGCTATATCAGTGATCTTTGTTTCATTTATCTTAAAATATTGTTCTGTCATAAAAGTAAAGCAGTTCATGTTAGAGAAACAGGAAAATAAAGAGATGGGTAAAGAGAATAAAAGACACTCTAACTCACCACCAAAGATAGTCATTTTAATAGCTTATTTGAAAGTATTAAATTTGATATGAATTTAGTTGTTAGAACAATTTCTATACTTCAGGTAAATATAAATAATATTTTAAATTTAAAGATTATAAGGCTGTAATGTCATATAAAGTATGGTTTTGAATATTTCCTTTTAAATAAATGTCCAATGTAATAACCTTTATTCAGATTTTTACTTTCGTTGTTTGTTTATTTATTTATTTACTTATTGAGATAAGCTCTCACTATGTAGCCTAGGCTAGACTTGAACTTATGATCCTCCTGCCTCAGTCTCCTGAGTGCTGGGATTAAAGCTGTGTGCTATGACACGCAACAGACCTATTCTTTTCTTGATGACACTTTCCACAAAATTCTGGTATTCTGTCCTATGATATGCCAAATGCGCATTACTGTCATGCTAGAAATTTTCATCAAAACCCTGAGTTAGTCTTCATATCTTTCTTGCCTTTGTCACTAACATGTTTCTTTCTATTTCTGGGAGCTTACAGGATATTAAAAAAAAAAAATCTGGGAGAGGCATATAAGAGGGTAAGGGGGAACCTATATGAATAATGTACATCAAAATGCATATATGTAAATGCCACAATGAAAAGCATGTCAGAATGAATCACATTAAGGTGTACATTAAAAATGTCCAATAAAAAAAATCTCTATTCTAGAAGCTGTGATGTGTCTACTTGTGGGTTTTTCTTTCCTAGTTTTTTCTTTTCTTTTTTCTTTTTTGACACAGGGTCTCACTATGTATGCCAGGCTGTCCTGGAACTTGCAATGTAGCACAGACTGCCCTCAAACTAATGATACTCCTGCCTCTGCCTCCCAAATCCTGGGATTATAAATGTGTGCCACCACCCCCAACTCTCCTCTCACTTTTCTTGGGGCGGGGGGGACAAAAAACCGAACCAAAAAAATTCCTTTTCATTTAAAAGCCTAAGGCTTCAATTAGGGCACACTTCCTTCAAGTAAAAAAATATTTTCTTCCTAACATTTGTTCTGTTTTGCAATATGAATAATCTATGTCCTAGGTAGTTTTAAATGTCATTGTTCTTATAGTTCTAATATCTTTGCTTTCTGTATATCTCATAGGTTGCCATTCTCTTAGATCTCAAATCAGATCTTCAGGAATGTGTGGTCTATTCCTTAGTCCTGTAGAGAATACTTACTTTAGTAATCTTGAATTTCAAGCACCTCCTTGATTATTCTTTTTCACAGCAGCCTTTTGTTGTTATGGTTGGTGGAGAAGGTGCTCTCTGTATTCTCCAAGGGTTTTTCAGAACTTATGCTTTTTCTTCCTATATTATTTACAATCTCCAGGATCAACTGTTCTGTTTGTTCATCTTGATCCTTCTTGTCTTTTATTCAGCTGACCTCCCTCAAATCTGCAGACTTCTTTCCAGATTGATAAAGGGGAAAACTGTTGAACAGTTCTGTGCAGAGTTTTCTCTAAGTGACAGGTTTCTTTGCAGTATCTGTGGTTATCTCTACTCTTAGTATTCTGGCTGAGACTATTCCCTGAGCAAGCTGACTCTTGAGTTTCAGAGATTCTCTGGGACCTTCTTGGGAAGAATGTTTCACAACGGCAGCAGGCCTCTTCTATTTCTGAGTTGCTCCTTTGTTCTGTAACAATTCACTAATCAAAACTAATATATTTAAGAATCACATAACTACTATTTATGTTACCTAGCCAAGGGGGTAATATTAGAAAAATGCACCTTCATTTTAGGAAACAATCTTTACAGCTTTCACATCGATAATTTGAGAAATGTAGCTTAGAGATGGAAATAATGAAGTAGGTAATTTCACACAGTCTTTTCTAAATTTACATTTCTAAGCCTCAATTTTCCAAAGTTAAAGATATTTTAATTCTATTTTAACGAAGTTGTCAGACATCTATTTGGAAATAAGTATACCAGAAGAGAACTCATCTTCACCTTACTTCTATATTAATAGACATTGGAAGGAGAATTATAGTTGAGTTTAGGGGTGAGGTAAAAATGGAAAAGAATATAATCAATAGCTGAAAATACTAAGTCCAAGTAAAATATACACAAGAAATAAAATCAAGTACCATAATGCTCTATATATGTTCCTCAGTCATTATACAATGCCTTTCTACTAAATTGTCACTAACACAGAAATTGATTCTACAAATAATAAGACTTTCTTCCCCTGAAAATAGGATGAGTATCACTACAAAAATTTTGATGTCACTAAAGGAAACTGACAAAAATAACCCAGTGTCAGATACTCCACCATAAATATATATATATATATATATATATATATTACATGGAGGTCCTTTTAACCATGACTAGATAAAACAATTTTCTGTAGTCAGGATGAAACAGCTAAAGCTGAACTCATTTAAATGTATACATACATAATTAATATTTTTAAGTGAAAGGTCCTTTTAGGGTTCTGCCCAAATGTACCCTTTATAGAACGTTTCAGTCTTAAATAATCAGCAATTCCTTACTATTATAATTATGTGACAGACTCACTTTAAGTTGCTAGGCACTGGTAGAAATTCAGTTTTTAAGGAAAACCATCAAGCTAGCATTTTAAACCAAAACAAAATATTAGCTTTGGTTTTTACAATAAATAATTTCACCCTTTCCTGAACAAATCAACTTCAAATTTCTGGACATATTTCTGTGAACTTCAAAGAAAAGTATTTAGCAGATTACCATTCTATGTAACAAAATATAAAAACTTACATTAATTTGCAGTCATCCAGAGCACACTGCAGCTAACATCACAATTTCCCATTTTTCTGATATATATACATACATACACACATATATATGTGTATATATATGTATATATGTGTATATATATGTATATATGTATATATATGTATGTATGTATAAAGTCAAGAGAACATATGTTTACTATTATAGACACTACTGAAGAATAAAATTTTTTGCAATGTATGGTCATTTAGGTATTCACTTCGTTTTTCTTTCTCCCCCTTAAAATCTGACATATCCTTTTTTGTAAAAAGTACTCTACCTGGAATTAAAATTTCTCAGGTTTTGGGTCCAGGTTGATATAATTAATCTGTATAAAACAAATGACAAACTCTACATTAATTTAAAAGTAGTGATTTTAAAAGAAGAACCAAATGGGGCTTAAGATATTGGTAAAAGCAAATTGATATTTATAAAGAAATATACACAGGGTGCAGTGGTACACGCCTGTAATCCTAGCTATTCAGGAGGCTATGGCAGAAGGTTCTCAAGTTTGGAGCCCTGCCTGGGTTGCATAAGTGAATTCAAGGCCAATGTGGGCAACTTGGCATGATCTGTCTCAGTAAATAAATAAATAAATAAATAAATAAATAAATAAGAGAGGGACAGAGAGATGGAGGAGGAGAGGGAGAAAGAAAGAAAAAGGCTAAAAAACTTAAAATTCCAAACTCCGTGTAAAGTATACCACACATGTTACAAAGCAGAGGAGAAAGCAGACTGTGCAAAACACTGTTGCAGAATTTCTTTAACTTGGTTTAGTAAGTGGTCATTAAATAAAGAATATCTTGTTGCCTATCAGGGTGTGTTCTAAACCCTCTGCACAAAGATTCCCATGTAGCTGTTTCATTTCTTCTAAGCACTGACAGCACAGGGAAATGTGGAAAATAAACATCAAACATGATGGTTCCTACTACTCAATGACTTCAGAAATAGGCTTCATCAAAGATCCTGGCTAAATAAAATAAAGTTCTTGGGTTACAAATGGATGGTAATTTTCCATATAAGATCTAATCCCAATTAATTATTGAATACATTGGAAGTTATTAAAACATACTACTTGGAAAGGGGAAAAACACTATTTACATTTAGCTTTACATGTTACAAGTAGGGAAATCATTAATTCTAGGTATACTAATATGCAGGCCTGCAGCCATAGCACTGTGACGTCTGATCCTGTCAGATCTCAGAAGCTAAGCAGGGTTGGGCCTGGTTAGTACTTGGATGGGAGACACCCTAGGAACGCCAGATACTGTAGGCTTGGGAAAAGGACACAGCAACCCACTCCCAAAAATCAGTCCACCATTGAAAACCCTATGAATAGCAGAGAAGCACTGATAAAGTGTTTCACCTGGGTACATATGCTATGAGTTGGATACCGACTCGATGGCACCTAAGAACAACATACTAATATGCAAACTTCCTTATTCTATAAAATGCTCTATATCAAGTCTAAATCTTAATGATCAAATATGTTGATATATATTTGGATACTCTAAAACACCCTATGTGACCTCTTAATATAGTTTTTATACTTTGAAGATTAAAAGTTTTGCTTCGAAATTTCCTAAGGTGATGCTTCTATTTATGATCAAACTGTTAACATCACATAACCCATTTAGTAAAAAATTCTAGTATACTGTGACTTAAATATTTGTTTCTTTGGATTTCTTGATTAACTTACAACTCCATGTATGTATGTACCAATATTTTATGTTTTCATAGTTCCTGAAACATACAACTGAGGAATGAGTTTCACAAATTATCATAGTACCTTCATGGAATAATAGTACAACTTACTATTTTAACATTGAGAAAATGAGGACACAAAATATTGATTATTTTGTGTATTTTATGACACAGAAATGTTCTCAGTAACCACCACTGTGTAATAATTTTTCATTGTCTTTTCAAAGGTCTTCTAATGTGTCTTACAGATTCTTGTTGTTACTGTTAGGTGCCATCGAGTCAGTCTCCAACTTATAGCAACTCTACTTGTAATAGGGGAAACACTATTGTTAGTGCTTCTCTGCTGTTCATAGGGTTTTCAATGGCTAACTGTCTTCTGGGAGTGGGTTCTTGGGTCCTTTTTCCAAGCCTACAGCACCTGGTGCTCCTAGGGTATCTCCCATCCAAGTACTAACCAGGTCCAACCCAGCTTATCTTCCAAGATCTGATGGGATTGGATGCCACAGTGGTATGGCTCTAAAAGTAGTACAGACTGTAAAGTGCTACAGACTCTAAAAGTAGTTTATTTACCATGAAGGATCATTTCCTTAAGTTGAAGCACTAGGTGAGAAAAGTTTAGAGCAGCTGCTTAAAAACAAGGCCAGATTACTTTCAAAGTAAGATCAGAAAAAAGGTAAACAGCTCTGATGACAATGACTAGCATTTTAAACTTTATCCGTGGGCACTCTTTTTAAATGATAAAACTACTGTTAGGCAAAGGTGTTAATAAAATCTCTACTTTGGTAGGGTGTGATGGTGCACACCTGTAATCCTAGCTGCCAGGGACAGGGAGGAGGGAGGATCCAGAGTTCAAAGCCAGAGAGGCCTCTATAACTCAAAAAACAAAGAAAAGGGTTGGGGTTACAAACCAGTGCCAGACCACTTGCAAAATGTGTGTGAGGGCCTGGATTCAACCCTCAAGTTCCACCAAAAAAAAAAAAAAAAAAATCAATCTGTAATTTGGCAATTAGTGAGTATCAGAAACAATGGAGTGGTAACTATTTGACACAGATATACCCACTTCTCCATTATTATTAGTTTATGAGCAAGATCTGGCTCTCTGAATATGATGAGTTCTCAGCACTATAACAAGAGGCAACTGTTTGTAGCAAACACTATTATTAGATAGGACTTTTGTATAGGAAGTTAATGTGGACTAAGACAGTGAGAACAAAGGTAGAAATTAGAGGGGAAAAGGACTACAGAATTATGCAAATTTAGAAGTACTGCAGATTTATATACAAATAAGCTGTATTAATCAGGACACATATTCCTGAAACACTATCACAAATTTCTGCTATGCATAACATAAAACTCCTACTCCAAGTGTGGTCCATACAGTGAGGCCAGTTTACAAATGGTTTATTACCAATCAATTATGAAATATGGAGCCTGCACCAAAAGTGGATATCAATTGTGTCACTATGCATCTGTTTATTTCAGCTGATATTTTTCCACAGCATCTTTTCCTTTTTGATGAAGAAAGCAATGCACTGATTTATATTGTCACAAGCTCCATATCTGGAGCATTGATAACCAATAGTTTATAAGACAGCTATCCTGAGCAGCACTGACATAAAACACAATGTTGAATAAGCTATATTTGGAATGCTACATATATGACAGGCTGGGATTTAGCTCAGTTGGTAGAGCGCTGCGCTGCAGTGTCTGAGGTCCCGAGTTCAATTCCCAGCTCTGCAACAATGGGAGAAGGACCTGGCAATCCACTCCCAAGGCAATCCCGAAACAGTCAGCCATTGAAAACCCTATGAGGGTCACTATGAGTCGGATACCAACCCTACGGCACCTAACAACAACAACAACAACATATACGACACCTTTTTATTTACTCCAAGTTCACTAAATTGTGACTAAATTGTGAAATTCAGAATCTTTGTTATTCTCTAACTTCACAACACTTAAAGTGTATCTGTCACATGGATGACATCAGATGGATAACAATGCTGTGGGGCTTCGCACATACATCTATGGGCAGTTAATTCTTGATTAAATAGTAATGTGTTACGAATTTAGACTGGCTTACATTTGGTAAAGTTAAGTTTAACAAGGACCTCATGTAAATTAAGGAATAATTTTTGGGTATTTTCATCAGTCTTTTTCAGCAACTCCAAAATCTTTGTCTGATACTTACTGATAACTTTTGCATCATTCCTTGAGGCATTCTGATCAAGCAATAATTCAGGCACATTCACCATGTGGAAGATAAATACTCTGGAAAATCAATACATCGCTGATGAACACAGGAAATAATTAAGATCAGTGAAAATCAAAAAAGGTTCTAGAAGATGTGTTCTACTCTAAACATAAGTTCAGATGAAGTATCCTTATTCTGTGGAAAAATTTTGTTGCAATACTCCTTTCAAATTGCAATGAAAGTTGCTTTTTACAGCTATAGTTTCCTGAAGAAACCAAAATTAAAGAATTTATAGCTATAATAAACAGGTCTATCACACCACATAAAAATGCTATACTTTGCAACCTTATTTTCTTACTTTCTCATGGAAGACAAAATGAAATTTCAGCTAACATATATGATCCAGACAATATATATGATTCCAAATAGCATGAAGATATCCAGAGGATTTTCAGGTTGTACCTAGTAGGTGGATTTATAAATTTGTAAACAGATTTATAAGTTTGGAAACAGAAAGTGACAGGGGTTAGTGGATGTTATTAGTATTTTTTTTTCCTTTTAGAAATTTTATATTTTTTCAGTATTAGGGAGTTGAACCCAGGGCCTTGTGCATGCCAAGCAAGTGCTTTACCACTGAGCTGCACCTCCAGCCCCTTCTCTAATTTTGAGACAGGGTCTTGCTAAGTTGTGCAAGCTGCCTCTGGCCTTGAACTCACAATCCTCTTGCCTCAGCCTCCTGAGTCACTAGGACTATAGCCATAGCACCTGGCTTTTTTCTTCTCCTTTTTTGTAAGTAATGGGGGTTGAACTCAGGGTCAAGTGTACATAGTAGGCAAGGGCTCTTATCACTGAGTTGCACACCCAAGCCCCCCTCCCTTTTTTTTTTTTTTTTTTAACCATCTTGAGACAGAGTCTTGCTATGTTGTACAAGGTGTTTCTGGCCTCAAACTCACAATCCTCCTGTCACAGCCTCTTGAGTTAATGGTATTATGGGCATATACCACAGCACTCAGCTTACTACCTCCATTTTCTTAATCAGCTCTACTTCCAGTGCTTAAACAATGCCTAACACATACAGGGTACTCAAAAATAGTTATTCAGTAATTGTGGTAAAGGAAGAAAAGGAGTTTAGGATCACTTCTGAATATGAGACTTATATATGTAGATAAATGATGCTACCATTAAGCTAGGAGAAATAAGAAGAGGAGTGCAAATGGGAAAAAAGAAGTTTCATTTGTGTATGCAGAATTCTGAAATTTCATTGAGGGAATGTACACGGTAATTCCCACAGAGCAGCTTAATTAAGTTTGAAGCTTAAAAGTCTGGAATAGAGAGACTCACTTGAAAGTCTTCACCATATAAATGGTAATTAAAATGGTTAGTGTAGGTGACACTTATTTGGGAGACTACAGATAGCATTCTATCTGTCAGCCTGTGCTGTGGGGGCTTGCATGTTGCTGTGATGTTGATAGTTACTTGAATAGTATTTCAGATACCAGCAGGGCTACCCATGGTGGACAGGTTACAGCTGAGCTTCCATACTAAGAAAGACTAAAGAGAAGGACCCGGCAGCCCACTCTTAAGACAATTAGCCCCTGAAACCCCTGTGAATAGAAGAGAAGTATTGTCAAATACAGTGCCGGAAAATGAATCCCCCAGGATGCAAGGTATTCAAGAAATGACTGGGGAAGAGTTGCCTCCTGAAAGTAGAGTCGGCCTTAATGACAGGAATGAAGTAAAGCCCCTGGGACCTCCTTCTGCTGATGTGGCACGACTCAAAATTAGTGGCTCCAACAACAGGCTCAAACACAGAAAGATCGTGTGCATGGCACAGTGTTGGGTAGTGTTCTGTTCTGCTGTACAAAAAGGGCTGATGAACCCAACGGCACCTAACAATAGGTAGAATGAGGAGAGAGGTCCAGAAAGGAAAAATCTTTGGGAAAACCAATGCAAGGTGTAAAGGAAGATAATGAAGAAAAGATTCTACAAGACACTGAGAAGAAATAATTTGGGAAGCTGTTAGAAAGTCAAAGAGAATTATGTCCCAGAGAATAAGAAAATTTTAGGTAGAACACGGTTAACAAACACTGTCAAATTCTATAGATAGTTTGAAAGGACAAGGACTAAAATACCACTAAAGGATTTAGCAGTGAGAAGACCATGTATGATCTTATTAAAAACAGATTCCACGGAGGAGAGTTAAGTCTATATAGTACTTGAAGGAGATTAATTGTGAAAGGGACGTAAGAGGACTGATGAAATGGGGATGCAAACCAAAAGAAGAGTTTGTAGACAAGAGTCTTAAATATTCATGTACACAAAAATATCATCACATGATCATATCCATGTCTATTTCTACCATCTTTCCCTTTACCCAAACCAACATTTCTTCTGCCACTAAGCCCCAAACACATGCCTCATTAGCAGTCTGGTATACATCCTTTCCAGATTTTGCCCCATTATTATAAAATTTTATACACACATGTTATATGTACATATATAAGCACACATATTGGTTTTTAAAACACTGTTAATGGTTGGGGTTGCAGCTCAGAGGTAGAGTGCTTGCCTAGCATGAGTGAGGGCCTGGGTTCAATCCCCAGCACTGCAAAACAAAACAAAAAAAAACATTGTTCATTTAATAAAAGTGAGGCTATGATTATTCATCTTGACTTTTCTAATGCAACACCACCTCATGACAATCTCTCCAAGTATCTGCAACTCAAAGTACATTGACATACTATTTCACGGTTGTGTGCAATCTCCTAGTGACGATAATGCACTTTTTTTTTGTTACTCACAAAAAGTACTATAATAATTATGGTATATTCTCAGAAGTGTGCCTGCTAGATTAAGCAGCCTATTTTTAAGAACGTTTTTGTGATTGTAAAATTTGAACTTATATCAAAGTAGAATCTCATATAAGCTTTCTGCCCCAGCTCTAAATCATTGATCTTTGACCAACTCATACCTATATTCACTCCATCCTTGTATCATTTTGAAGCAGATCCCATTCCTTCTATCATCTCATCCATAAATATTTTGGTACCTATCTCTAAAAATAAGGGCCCTTGTATTTTGTTAGCTGTTGACCTTTTCAAAAGGGTAGTAACAATCCACATACCTGCCTTTTTATCCTTTCTTTTATGTAAGCACTTTTATAAGTTGGTTTATTCTCCCATTATTTTTTTTAATGTAAGAAAAACATGTATCTACATGCTTTTTAAAACCTTTAAATGCCTGAGGTTCTCTTTTCCTAACCTGACAGGTAACTCGTATTTGACCAGGTACCAGAGTCTTATGATCTGGTTCTTTTCCCTCAGTAATTGTTCCAAATTAGAACCCCAATGCCAATGTGATGGTATTTCTTTATAGGTAACTTGATGAATTCATACAGAATTTGGCCAATGGATATCTAGGAGGATTTTATGTATGTTTTCATCAAAACACCTGGACCTCATTGAGGTTCACAACTGATTAATTCTGGCTTTTTTCAACTCAAAAATGTCTTCAATCATTTATATAATTATTGCCTATCCACTATCGATTTCTTTTTGTCTTTTAAATTCTTACATTATTCCCACGTTAGACCTATTAGGTTTCCTGGATCTTTTATCTTCTCTTTCATGACTCTCTTTGTATTTTTGCTATGTCATGTAAAATGATTTATTTTCCTTGATTTTCCAATCTAATAACTTAAGTGTCAACAGTGACCATTTCCTCCATCTATTGAGCTGTTTGGCTATCTAATTACATTTTGTTAGCTCCTAAAAGTCTTTTTTGAGGTTTTTGGGCAGTATCTGAATTTCCTGAAGTGTCCACCTTTGTTACTGAAATTAGGTCTTCTGTAGGTTTATTTACTAGGATTAACATTCTATTTGTCCAAACTGTTCTCTCATATTGCTAGGCAATATTTGGGGAAGTTGTTACCTTTTATTGTTAGCTAACTGCAACTAATGTTGGAGTGGTCTAAATGGCAACTTTTGTCCTGCAAGTATTTTGTCCTGCAAGTGGCAGTAAGCAAGGGAGCCATCACCCCTGTGGCTCCCAGCTAATAGCTGAAACACCAGAAGGAAGCCTGCCTGCTGCCTAATTCCAGGTCTTCTCATAATTTCTCAGTCCTAACTCATGCTACATACATATTACCTTAACAGTCTCCAAGGGCCAGTCTCTTAATCTACTTCAATAAATGTTTTTTGAGCAATATCTTTGTACCCACCACTTGAGGTGTTTACATTTTTTTACTTATGGCTGAGACAGTGAAGGGATAAAAAGAGACACCAAAGCCAGGTTGCCACCTTTATAATTTTGCCTATTATTTTAGCTCCATTCATTAACTTTACTTCCTTCAAATACTGACATCAACACTTTGCCAATGTTACATTTTTCTCTTTTTATTCAGTCCCTCACTCTGTCTCTTCTTTCCATAATTGGTCTCACTTTTAAAGGGGTGATAGGTTAGTGGAAGCTCTGATCATTTCCTAAATGAAAGAAAGTAACTATCACTATTGCTGGACCCTTTCTCAAAAATCATGGAATATGTATCAGGCTTTCCCCACAAAATTCTCCCAAAGATTAAGTCACCCCTTAAAAATATGCTAATTTTTTTAGTCTTGGTTATTTTTATAAAGATTGATACGCCCTTTAAGTCACTTTTATTTTTTTCTATAGGATTTTTTTCTTTCCTACATAACTTATTTGTTCAAAAACCAGATGTCTGGGTTTCCCTATTTAGTTGATCTTGTTAGACAAGCAACCCATAACTTCATTCTACAATTTTGTTTACAAATATAAGAAAATTTGTTGTCTTATGATACATAGGTTGTTTTCTGAAAATTAAATTTTGCTCTTATTAATATCTTGCTTTTGGGCATCTATTTTCTTCTTGATTTCCTCAGTAAGCTCATTTACTTTCATTCTTACTGAGTTTCATGATGACAGCTATGAACTTTTACTGAATATAGGACAACTGTGGCCTCATCCTGTAAGCACTGATGGTTATATATACAATGTCTATAATTTTGAGACTTTCTTAATAAGAGATTGTATATCTTACAAAAACTGCTCAAATTTCCAA